>JAWZYT010003210.1:42500-164771 GCA_034508575.1 Petrolisthes manimaculis | reverse complement strand
GAAAAGAATACGGACACGATTATTAGTGGAAGTCGAAAGTGACGAACGAAATATATGAATCTGGATCATAAATATCAGGAATTTTCAGTGTTCATTTCATAACCAACGACCTTCAGTTTACAAATTTATTTCGACAGTGTACGGCCACAAAAAAAAAAAAAAAAAAAAAAAAAAAAAAAAAAAATCCACCAATACTTTCCTTCTATCATGGTAAATATCTTGTTAAAAAAATACAACACGTGTATGATTTTGCAGCACCTCATAATAATAATTGAGGGGGTTGAAATGACGTATGGTGTTGTATGATTACATTTTGATATGATACTGATATATTGGCACGATGGAAGGAAGGTGTCGGTGGTTAGATGATTGTGGCTGTACATACGATTATTTCAAAACGCAATGACAAGCTTTCAGGCTGATTATTCAGAGGCAAAGGAAGCCGATCTAATCATAAAACGTATTATGTTGATGAAATTCTACTCACACTTACCTTGACTTATAGCCTCGTGTGAGAGAAACATTGTAATATAATAGGAATAACAATATTTCATCCTCACTTTATGGACTTTTTTATATTATGGGTTTCAAATGGTTTAGTTCGTTCTATACAGTTACTTTCTTCCTCTCTTTACTCTCTTTACTCTCTTTACAATCTTTCTCATTTCGATTTTTGTAGACTGAAAACAACTTTGAGTTACTATGCCATCACTGCAGTGCGACCCCTGTATATTTCATCTTTATTTAACTCGTCGAATTCATATTAATTGCTTGCCCCGCTACTCGTATAAAACACTACGAAAAAAATTGCAGGTCATACAACAGTAACAAGATTCATATGACAGTACGATTTTTCTGGTTTTATGAGGCACACTGAAATTGTACTGGAGTGTGTGTGTGTGTGTGTGTGTGTGTGTGTGTGTGTGTGTGTGTGTGTGTGTGTGTGTGTGTGTGTGTGTGTGTGTGTGTGTGTGTGTGTGTGTGTGTGTGTATGTGTGTGTGTGTTTATGTGTGTGTTGTAAATAAGTGTTTGGAAGTGTATGTATGTACTGTACAGGCCTACAGTATGTGTATGTTCATAAAATGTGTCATCTAGTGTTGTATGTGTAGTTGCTGTATGGTAATGTGTGTAGGTGAAGATAGAGGGAGTGAGTGAGAGCCTATTATTGACACTACATGATGGAGGTGGTGGTGTTTACACAAGACTTCAACACCGTGTCAGACCCACCCACTGTCCCCCACTTTCATCAGGCCAGAATTCGAGGATTAATCGTTTCTCTTCCCATCACTAACTCACTCACTCACTCACTCAACCACCCAGTCTCTCTCTGTCTGAATGTCTGTCTGTTTGTCTGTCTGTCTGTCTACCTATCTATCTATCTATTTATCTATCTATCTATCTATCTTTATCTTTATCTTTATTTTTATCTTATTTATCTTTCTCTCTCTCTCTCAAATTTCACATTCTATATCTGCTTCTAAATAAGTTACTGTTTTCTTCTTTAAGCCTCTTTGATTAAAAAATTATTCAGTATATCAATAGCTGTGTATGTGTATGTATGTACAGTATGTATGTATGAGTCAGTCTGCATTCTCCTCTTATTTTCTCTCACTCACTCTTTATCCTTTAATTTATCTATCTACCTCTCCACCTACGAATTCATCAGAATACAGAGAGAGAGAGAGCATGGAGGTAGGTACAAGGGTTCAAGGCTGTGCTACAAGTCATGTCCTTGTGTTGTGTTGGGGGCTGGACAAGGGAATAACCTGTCGTCACCAACACAGCTTCTATTCCACTCCATCCATCCCCAACTCTACTCCAATTTTCCTCACTCCAAAGCACTGAACTGTACTCCATCCCACCACCCTACTCCATCACTCCTCATCCTAACGTTACTACATGTCTCACCCCAAACTAAACTCGTTTCACTTTTACTTCTAACCCCACCAGTTTACTCCACCACATTCCACCTCAGAATATGTGTTAACAAAACCTCTTTTATCTACTCTATTCCAGCACGTATTTCCCAACAACATAAGGTCTTCTGAAGCGAATATAATATCATCATCCAAACAGAACTGAATTATTGAGGAAAATATAAAACATCCCAAGGCCAGGAGAACTCTAATAGGACGAGGGAGAAAGTGATAAGAGACCCATCACAATAAATGCACCCCTGACTAACTTAAAGGGAGGGGTGGGGGAGTAGGGGACAGGCTTGGGGTGGGGGGGTTTGGGGGGTGCTGGAATAGGGGGACAGGCTTGGGGTGGGGGGGGTTTGGGGGGTGCTGGAATAGGGGGACAGGCTTGGAGTGGGTAGAAAGCCTGTCTCCTATTCCAGCACCCTCAAAAAAAAACCCAAACCCCCCAAGACTGTCCCCCTATTCCCACATCCCCTTAAGGTGGAAGTTCTTTTTTGGTACATTGGAGTGCCTTAATTCCTCCAAAGTATACTAGGAAACAGGACGAGAGGAGCAAAAATAAGGGTGTTCTGTTGCTTGAAATAGTTTGGAGGATTCAGTTGCTCCAGAATTACCAACACAAAACTTTCCCCCTCAAGGTACCGTCCGGGACTACTGTATAGATAAGTTTACCTCGTGTGACTAACCATGCAGGCCAAAATTCCATCATTCGTTTCGCTTTATATACTTCATTCACTTTTGGATTTGGAGTTCAGTGCCCCTTTCCCTCCCTCTCACATCCTCCTTTTACCCATTATGATTTTTCCAATGCTCTACTCGGCTTCATCATATTTTTTTTTACTGTGCTGTGTATTTTTTTTTTTTAATCTTTTTTAGTTTCCACATTTTTAGCAGCATATTACACGCTTTTCGCGGCTCAAACAAGGCTCTTTTTTTTATTCAGCTTCCTTTGAGAGTGGCTATGATTTATTACGTAGCTCTTTGTAGATTTTTTTTCTTTTCATTATTTACCGTGTAGCTTTCGGATATTCGAAGTTTTTGTTTTCGTTCATCTCTATCAATATCTTATTTTTAAACCCACAGTTTACTTTTCACCTTCATAATCCACATTGGCTACTGAATTTTCTCCATTAAATTTCGGGTATAAGGATGATAATAATAATAATAATTCCACCAATTCAGTACAAAACTCGCTTTGTGTCCATTAAAATCAACTCCCCTTTCAGTAACATTTTGCTATATTCGAAAATCACTTTCCAGCCACGCCCATGTAACTTTTTCAATCTCCATTATAATTTCCCTATACCTCGGCATAACCCATTTTTCGCCCCATTTCAATTTTGGGTGACACGAGAATCCTACAGAAATATCGCGCAAAAATTATGGTTCCCGGAGTTGCCAGGGTTCCGGTGAGTTGATATTGATGGGTCGACATTCACTGGCACGTTGGGGTGAAGTTGAAGGGGTTAGGGAAGGGAGCATGAGTTAGTAGAGAAGGGGAGGGTTGCGTTAGTGGAAGAGGAGGAGGGGAGGGTGTGTTAGAAGAGGTGGGGAGGGTGTGTTAGAAGAGGTGGGGAGGGTGTGTTAGTAGAAGAACAGCATATGTTGCGTTGAAATAGAAAGGTGCGTTAGAAGAGCAGAGAGTGCGTTTGAAGACGAGGCAAGGATACTCACTCATACCCCACCGTGCACACACCACACCAACACACCTTTACCCAAACACACAAACATCAATACACCCACCTCCCACAACCACAACCACACCCCCATATTCAGTCACACAGTAATTCCTTAATAAATCTCATTGACCAGGGGGGATAAACCGCGTTGCCAGTATTATATTTCCAATCTCGTCTAGGATAAAATACACTGCCTCTACACGCCAACCCACACCACACCACATCACTCAGCCTTACAGACGCACCACACACCACCCGCATCTACCCAAATGCCACCTTACCCTAATTGGATGTCTGGAAAATTATCTGGTGTCTGTCACTTTTTTTTCTTGTGTGTGTGTGTGTGTGTGTGTGTGTGTGTGTGTGTGTGTGTGTGTGTGTGTGTGTGTGTGTGTGTGTGTGTGTGTGTGTGTGTGTGTGTGTGAATGTGTGTGAGTGTGAATGTGTGTGTGTGTGTGTGTGTGGTGAGGAGGAAGGCAGTAATGGGGTGAGGTCAGGGAGCAGATGTCAAGACAATATTTTCGGGTTGGTTGATGTGAGTTACGACCCTTGTGTGTGTGTGTGTGTGTGTGTCTGTGTTCACGTGATAGCGCAAGAGAAGCAATGTTTTTTTTAAGGCAGACATGCCGTGGTTTAGCGAAGATGTTAGCGGGGAGAAATTTTGGTGGTGGTATGAGAATGGAGAGGGACTCTGCTAGACATAGGGTATAATAAATTATATAATGGGAATATAATGGGATATAATGGGATATAGGACATTAGAGAGAGAGAGAGAGAAAGAGAGAAACATCCAGACAGAGAGAGAGAAACAGCCAGACAGACAGAGAGAGAGACAGACAGAGACAGATAGACAGACAGACAGACAAACAAATAGAGGCAATGGTTGTGCAGGGTGGGGCTGGGACAGTAATGGTGATGGTGGATGATAAATGTTATGTGCCGAGGGTTTTACTAGCGAGCTGGTGTTCAAAATGATGGGACATGGTGTAGGACTTTGTTGCCGGGGTGTAAACAAACACAACACAAGGGGAAAAGCAAAAAAAAAAAAAAAAAAAATTACGTCGGACGAAGTATTTTTCAATCTCGATTTCAAAACGTAAATGAAAGTGTATTTTTTATCGACCGGTTCCATAATAAAGAAAGACTAAAAATATAATGACGTATTAGCTACAGACACACAGACGGACACACAGAGAGGCAGTAAGACAGACATACACACATACACTTACACAAACACACACACAAACACACAGGTACACAGATACAGACCCCCTCCAACACATACTTACCTCCTGACAGAGACACATGTTCCCAAACTCCCACTTCTGAACAAACTTGTAAGCAGACAGACTCTCTCTCACACACAAGTTTACACTCAGGGCATACAAGGAAGACAACTCTCTCTCTCTCTCTCTCTCTCTCTCTCTCTTCCAATACACACACACATACGTACATGCACACTAGCACAGGGTATATAAAGGAGGTGCATCTCTCTTTCACTATCTTGCTAGAGGAGGAGAGACGGAAAAGAGAGAGAGAGGAGGTGAAAAAATGTGAAAGAGAAGAATGGATAAAGAGAGGAATGGCGGAAAGAGGAAGTAAATGAGGGGAATGAACGCGCACACACACACTACTACTACATATAGACAAAGCATAACTCTCTCCTACATTGCACACACAAACACACACACACACAAACACACCAGCGCATGCACAATAAAAAAATAATAAAAACACTTATAGAACTATATTCTTCAACACACGCACACATTATTGTTCATACCCACACAGACTACGAGTATAATTATATAGAAGGCAGACCATCCCGACATGAATACAGGCACATATACAGACTTTCATACTTTCCCTTCAAGTGTACACAGCCAAAGCAGTTCCAAATTATCGAATGGCTGCACGAGAGAGAAAACGTGTGTCTAAAGTTACACAGAAGCAGTCCAACGATCCAGAAGTTCCAGTTAATCCAGAAGTGAGGAATGAAATGATGCTAAAGCTAACCAATTAGTGTGATTACTCATGATGATGTTTGTATCCTTGTATGATTAGCTAATGTAGAGCCTGTGTTTCATTAGTTAGTATGTAAGACTGAACAGTAAGTCAGAGTAGAGGAATATGTTAGTTACTTATTTGCACATATATCGAGACATTTTTTCACCACACATAGATGAATGAGTCACGTATATCTTGTTGAACCAGTAAATAAATATACTCGAGGATATACGGTATACACATTCAGTGATATAATAATGCAGTGTAAGCAAAAGACAGCAGGGAACTTACTCCATATCATTCGTTCTGGGTCGACTCGAATTTATGGATTTGTAACTGTACCTGTGAGTGCCATTAGTCGTGAGCCCCACTCCACAACGCTTTTATGTACTATCACTATCTATTTGGTTCCTCTCACTCACTCACTCACCCCTTTGGTAATATGTGTGGAAAGCACGACTCATCCCTGGTGAGTGCTTGCTTGCTGACGAGACCTTTGTGGTGGGAGGTTTTCTCAGTCTGTTTGCCTCGAGTTTTTTTCTTTTCTTTACTTTGATTTGGGTTTACCTCCTATTCTCTTTTTGTACAATTGCCTGCACTTATAACTGTCTGTCTAGTCGGTAATCTCTCTTTGATTCTCTGTAAATAGTAATAGTAATAGTAGTAACAATAATATTAATAGCATGGAAAATGTGTTAGGGTGATATATTATGCTTAACAGTCACTATGTGCAGCCACGCGAGGTCATGTTGATTATACAGGTCATGATGAAGGTAGAATAGACGAGCGTGTGAAGGCATATTAAGGAAGGGTATAATTCACAGATAAAGGTCAGGCCAGGGCTTACTGCTGCTTTGAAGTACTATTAAAGGAGTGGGACGTCAAATTTGGACTGGCTAAATGATGATGTCGTGTTGTCAAAGAGAGTTTGTTTTGATGAATTTAAGTAATATGGTTGAAACTTTGTGAATTGTGCTATATAGGAGGAAAAAACATAAATGGCATCTAAATTTAGCCAAGAATAATTTTTCTTTGAATATGTAAATATTCAGACACAAAAGGGTTATGAAAATAATATATGGAGAAACCTAGAGCAGATAAGTCACTATATATACTCACTTCACCATGGAAAATGTTTTATCAGATAAACGTATAGATGATTTGTGGTTGTTGAGGATGAAATACAGCCCCAGCCATTCATAAGGGAATGCACAGTCACTTTCCCTCAGGTACTCACATACTCACACAGTTATGAAGAAATATTCCCTTGCAATTTGCTTTCGCAGAAAACTGCTCGAGTTACTGTGTTCCATTAGTCATTTCTCACTGACGCGCTCTTTCCTGGGGAAGCGTAGAAGATAAACTGAAGGGAATTCTACAGTCATGTTCAGAAGTCGAGTTACCCTTCCAGCCAACAAGAGAGAGAAATATATATTTGCGACCGTACGAATACACTGATACGGATGTAAAGTACACACGTATACAATTATACAGACAATAAGGGCACAGATAAACAGAGAGACAATCACACAGCCCCGGTTACACAGACATATGGGGACAATTAGACACACAGAGAATCACAGCCACAGCAGGTACACAGACATTCACAGACACACAGACCGACACAGACACACACACAGACACAGGCACACAGACACACACACACACACACACACAGAGTTCATTCCCAGCTACAGCTCGGCACATCCCACCTGATCCCTGGGAGATATAGTGAGGACAGAGAGAGTGAAAAGAGAGGAGGAGACAGAAAGGAGGAAGGGCAAATAAGAGAAGACAAAATAAGGGTAGGAAAGGAAGGAAGGAATAAACGAGAAAGGAAAGAATAACAAAGAATAGAAGAGAAAAGTGGAACAAAGGTGATTAGAGTGAATGATGAGAAGAAGAAGGAACAGAGAGAACTGAGAGAGGTAAGAAAAAAAAAGCAAGATAGAAGAACAGAGAGAATAGATGAGAAAGTTTACGGACTGGAGAAGGAAATAGGAGTAAGAAACGGTATAGAGGACAATGATGGAACGTGGGAAGGAGCAAGACAGTGAAGAACACGCAGAGGAAAGGAGAGATAACTGAAGAGATGGATGACTTGAGGAGGAATGATGGAGAGAGGAGGGAGACGGGAGGAGAGACGGAGAGGAGAGACGGAGAGGAGAGAGGAGGGAGAGGAGAGAGGAGGGAGACGGGAGAGAGAGGAGGTGAAGAAACGTGAAAGAGAAGAATGGATAAAGAGAGGAATGGCGGAGAGAGGAAGTAAATGAGAGGAATGAAAAATGCAGAATGAAGGTTGAAAGTACAGTAGTTTTAGGGAATGAAGGAACGGCGATGTAGGAGTGAATAGAAAAAAAGCGAAGGGAGAATTCACGCAAAAGAAATAGAGACAAGTGGAGGAAATGTGATTGAGATAAATGGAAGAGGCTGAGTGAAGTGGAGGAGAGGAATGGAGAGAGCTAAAAGAGAGGGATGAAAATAGGAGAAGGAGAGGGATGAAAACAGGATGAGGAGAGGGATGAAAACAGGATGAGGAGAGGGATGAAAACAGGATGAGGATAGGGATGAACAGAGGTGGAGGAGAGGGATGAACAGAGGTGGAGGAGAGGGATGAACAGAGGTGGAGGAGAGGAATGGAGAGTGCTAAAAGAGAGGGATGAAAACAGGATGATGAGGAGGAGAGGGGTGGAGGCAGGTGGAGGAGAGAGAAATGGAAGGGAAGGGCAGAGTGATCGAGCGAAGGAAGACAGTTGATTGAGAGGCAGGACAAAGTTTACAGACAGGACGACGACAGAGGCAGGCGAAACCAGAGTGTGTTTGTGTGTGTGTGTGTATGTGTGTGTGTGTGTGTGTGTGTGTGTGTGTGTGTGTGTGTGTGTGTGTGTGTGTGTGTGTGTGTGTGTGTGTTTGTGTGTGTGTGTGTGTGTGTGTAATAAATAAATATGACTGTATGTGATGTGCGTGTGCGTGAGGGTAGAATAATAGGTAAGGGTGTGTGTAGGTAGAGAAAGGTGTTTGTCGTAAAGGTATACATGTGTTTTTATCTTTATGAATACTCGTTTGTTATGTGTGTATCTGTGGATATGCACTTGTGAATATTAAAGGTGAGTGCAGGAATTTGTACTCGCATAAAGAGGATGCATGGGTGTGAATAAAAGTGTATGCGTGTGTATGTGTGTGTGTGTGTGTGTGTGTGTGTGTGTGTGTGTGTGTGTGTGTGTGTGTGTGTGTGTGTGTGTGTGTGTGTGTGTATGTGTGTGTGTGTGTGTGTGTGTGTGTGTGTGTGTGTGTGTGTGTGTGTGTTGCATGAATATACGCAAAATTACATCTATCAAGAGAAAATTAATATTCGTAGTAAGGTATTGGACTGCAGTGAAAGCACAAATAATAAATATTAGTTAACAGGAACGTATCAGTATAAAGTTAGTAAGCGTACTTTTGTAGAAATAAAAATAGGATGTATGAATAACAGTATGTAAAACAGGATAGTTGTACCTACATAAACTACAAACTATCGGTGCCGAGGGGTTCACTGAGTTTTATACTGAAGGCAGGGAGGCAGGGATACCAATGTGAGGGAGGTCGGTTTCAAACATTTCATTCATCGTGTTTTTTTTTGTTTGCAACGAATGGGAAGGTGTAACGGGACTTTTTTTTTTTTAGTGTGTGCGTATTTTAGTATAATTAAAATATAGAGTTAGTTTATATGGATGCTAAAACAAACGACGCCTTTACCATACAATCTCCCTCACCTATGTAATACAACTTATGCATTCTCTTGTACACTTCTGTGGTTGGTTGGTTTGGATTACGAAAGCTTTACTCAGGATACAGAGACAAGAGCAACAGAGAGCCATCATCCCTGTGTGAAAGCAGAGCGTGTGTATGATGCGGGAATAGAGGGACGGAAGGTCGGCAGGGTAAAGGCAATTTATGATACTCGGAAACCAATCATCGTAGGATTCGCGAGCTCCGTTAAACACTCAAGTTATGACAAAAGTGTCGGTTATGGCGGTCGCAGTTCTTTCGAAAACACTGAACGTGGGAAGAGCTTTGGTAGTGCTGGCAATGTATGGTTACAGAGAGTCCGGGGTAGGAGGAAGAAAGAGAGGTGGAGGGTTTGAAGTGGAATAGTAAGTGGCTGCCGGAAGTAGATCGAGCTAATTTTTTTTTATTAAACACGCTGAACTTTATCATGAGGTGGAGTTAGGTTTGAGGAACTTGTGATTATATTTCAGGGTCTACATGACAGCTTTATGTATACTTCTCATCCGACTTGGAATATTGATCTAAATCATAGTGATAAGACTCTGCAACAAGTCGTTTTGGGGATCTGCAACAATTAACCATTAAACAATTGCTAGTGACCTTTACATTTCCTGTGTCAATAATAAAAGTATTTTTGACGTTTAAGAACAGTAAAGAAAAATGTTATTTAATTCATAAGAACCCGCTTGTTTTGGAATTAAAGCCATATAAATCTATTTCACAGAAAGTCCCAGTTCTCCAAAAATATCGCGTTTTCAAATACCTTATGGCACACTAAGGCAAGCAGACACCAAGACGGTGAGGCGAAAGACGTAGAAGAAGCAGCAATGGTGTTTAGTTAGTGCACCATTACACACAACTTGATTCTACGCAGGAAGGTGTTGGTCATGGCATTCACCTTTACGTAAATACCACCCCAAGCCAGAGGTGTGTGGTCGACATACCAGTTCACACGCTCAGACATTCTATTATTTTCCACCATTCCAGCGTCGTCTTCTAAAGTCCTACGCCCGCCTCACATACCGTCCGTTTGTGCTTTGACAATGGCACCTGGCTCGGGTATTCAAGCCTTTCGTGGCAACTCTGGACAAGCCAACTGCGAAATGCGACGCTCACACGGGAAAGGTTTAATTGCACAACTCCGGCACGGAAGGAAATTGCAAGTCCACGGTTTTGGTTAACGCGGGGTGTGGTAGACAAAGTAGAAAAATGGAAGGGAAGGAGGAAGGGTTGGTGGTCCTGGTGGAGGTCAAAACATATTTATCATGGAGACAAAGATCGCAGCCGCCCGGGGAGGTGAGGCAAATGTGGGGAAGGGGATGTGGGGAAGGAGAAGTGAGGAATGAAAGTGAGAAGTAAGAACGGGAAGGAAGAAATGTGGAAGGAGATACAGAAATTTATGAATGAAATATAGAAGTGAGAAAGGAAAGGGAGACGTGATGAAGAAGAGTGAGAAGTAAAACAAGAAAAGAACTTAGTAAAAAGAGAGGAGAGTGAGAGAAGAGAGTCCGAAAGGAAGAAGAGAGGAAAGTGAATAAATAAAGGAGAACTGAGGGGGGAGGAAAGGAAGAGGAGTTGTGTGGTGAATAGATATGACTGAAGGAATATATAGATATGAACTAAAAGATCTCGAGGTGATTTAGGAAGGTTGGTTATGGAGTGGGTGGTGGTGTGGCTCCGACGCTCCCGTGTTTGCATAACTCTGCATGCTAACGGCTCAATGAAATTCACGTAAGGCAGAAAGGACGAGCCAATTATACGCTAACAGCACCTTTACCTTGACGTCTTGGCATTTGGCTCAGGACGAGTGTTGGTTTCCAGTACTCACACATGAACGTAGGTAGGTAGGTAGGTAGGTAGGTAGGTAGGTAGGTAGGTAGGTAGGTAGGTAGGTAGGTAGGTAGGTAGGTAGGTAGGTAGGTAGGTAGGTATACGCATGCACGCACACTCGCACACATTATACAAAAACATTCGCACCCACACCAATACATATTAATATAAAGATACGTGCAAAGAAGAACCGTATTGGATTACGGGAGTTTTATCCAACACAACCTTTCGTAATGTGAGCATCGTTGTTATTCCCTTAACTCAGACATCAATGACACTTATAGGTTAAGAAAATTCTCTCATGTCTCCATCCCAGTCTTTTGTTTGTATTCTACTGTAGGAATATTTTACTTGTTAAGGATGGTTACAGCTCAGACGTCCCTCTTGATGTTGCCATGGTTAGGGTAGATAAGAGGTGGGGTACCTGCTATATTTAATTCTTTTATAATCAGCGAAATGTGAACATGCCACGAGGATCTCTTCTCTCACAATGGTTCTTAAATAATGAACACCAGTGAGATTTAGACTGTTGAGGAAGGTCTGATAAAAAGATGAAGGTTGGTCTCTACATTCAGCAATCATATTTCAGTCATATGTGTCCATAAAGCCACTTAATCATATTATCATTTAATCTCGAAATATAAATACTCGACTTGCCACCATATGTTTGTTCTCTAGCCGCTGCTTTATCATCATTCGGAGTCAAATTTCTGCCATCCTGCCGTTTAACGTGGCTATCAATCCGCGAAATGTCCGCTGTAAAGACGCATAATATCTTCGATTATTTCGCCGTAAATTAATGTTATAATTCTGCCACTAGATGTCTGCTATTAAACCTTTAAGTTCTGCTATCATTGCGCCGCTCATTATCTGAGATCATTCTGCTTCCAAATGTCTGCCATAAAGCCCAGAAATGTGTGCTGCCATTTCGTCGAAAAATATATGCCATCAAGTCATCTTGAGTACTAATGCCCCCCCCCCCCCCTATAGGCACTACCCCAGTGCCATCACCACAGCGGCTCCATCACACTGCCATCACCACTACCGGTACTACGAGCCCTCATCACCACTACTACTCCATCACCACTACTACGAGCCCTCATCACCACTACTACTCCATCACCACTACTACTAGCCATCATCAACATACCAAGGTACATATTAACTCTTTGGTTAAAAGGCTCTTTTCCTTCATACGGAGGCGTCTGGCATTTTTACAAAGCATATGTGTGTGTGTGTGTGTGTGTGTGTGTAAGCAGTACAGTATGTATGTACACATTCAAGTAAGCGAGTACTAACGAGTACGCTATAGCTCTCCCTTAAAATAAAAAAAACAACTAGTCATTAATTACCATAAAAACAAACAATTTCTGTAAACTCGTGTCTACTTTCGTAACCAAATTAACGTCGACTAAATGGCCAGCCATACGGACCTCTTTATCTCTATTAAAACATCATTAAATTTTAATTGAGGCACCAAATAGGTCCGGAAGCCTAACTAGAACCTGGGACCCACGTCCTCTGATGTTCCTCTCCCAATAAAAAAGAAAAAGAAAAAAAAGTTAAGAATAAATACTGGGATGACTGAATATAAAAATTGATTTGTATTACGTAGAGTTAAATATGAATACTATATGGATGAAAATACTCCAATAAACATTCATTTGACCAGATAATAAAAAGAGTTATGACTACTCAAGTCACTTGCTATGTTACTGTCTATGTATAACCAGAGACAGCAACATATTAGAAAAACTTAAGTTACGACTCTGAAAGAAGTATACAAAAACAACATACTAAAAGACCAAACTATTTATATATTTCAGCAACACATCCAGCAGTGCAAAAATTCCCTTGAAAAACCTGGAAAACAAAGTGAGGGTAAGTGGAGCGGTTGTCAACACTGCAGTAAATTCTCAACACCACTGCCAAACACAAGTTAAATATGTTGTAATGATTCTAAAAAAAAAAGGAGTAGTATCCATATTTACACCATAGCCATATTTACCGCCGACAAAATACTGACATATGAATGCTAAGATTAAGGTGTTGGTTTGTACCCCTTTCAGTATCAGAAGACTTTGTAAATATTCATAGACATATTATTTAACTGCAGAAATATATATATATACATATCAGTCTTATTAGGAGCAGCATCTGGAATATCTAGAGGAGTAAATTCAGGCGAGGCTTATTGGGTGAAGGATCAGATATTCAGGCGCAGTGCAATATTTACCTTTCCATCTTTGAAGCGTAATAGGTCAAGTAGCGACATTATAAAACACGATTTTTTACATCAGAAATGGAACAAGATTTATTGCCGGATATTTTACCTCACTTTCTACTCACTTCGCTTATACTCGTACCAAAAATATCACGATACTTTGACTTGAACGCAAAATAGCCAACAATATTTATGTGGCAATAAAAGCTACTCATATTATCATGGACACAAATAAATAAAAATTACACATTCTTGCCATTTCCTTTACATACTTCATTGCACATTGAAAAGTAATATGAGATGACAGAATATTAAAAAAAATTGACGAAACTGTGTGAGCAGGATAAGGATAAGGATGGGGACGAGTAGGAGGAAAGGACAGGACGTGTTCAAGAAGATGATCCTCTTCTTTGACTGAAAACACCAGCACCAGTGAATAGCTGGGGGAGAAACTTTTCCCTGTTAAAACCGCTTTCATCCTGAAGGTTCATGTATTGTCCCTTTGTCCTGCTTCCTGAAAGTGAATAGAGACATTGTTGCTCTTCTCAACTGCCTTGGAATATTTTTTTTATACTTTTATTGGCCTCCTTTTGTCTACCAGAGAACTGCTAATGTCACTGTCAAATGACTGCATATCTATAATCACCATAAATTATTCCTAAATGCACTGGCAACTTCCAAAATACTGATCTAATATTCATCTAATACTAAATCTAATAGTAAATTGTTAGGTTTCACCTTTACAGACATATTTCCCACCCATTTCTAGTCTATCTAATGACCAATATACGCTCCAAATATAGAATCAGAGGTGGAGAGACGAGCTTTACCCACTCAATATTTTAACGAGGTGGAATAATAAGAAAGCAATAAACTCTACGCACTCCGCTACCCACATTCCACTATCTCATCATTATTTCTGATACGCCATCACTCCTCAATACTTTATTAATATTAATATTAACTTATCTTTCCAGCCAGTCTCTCTCTTCTTTCTCTAACAATAATTTTTTTCCTTCACCCATTCTCATGCTTTTCCTTCCCCTTCCTTAACTTTTGGCCTTGTCTTTTCACCCTTCCTTGTTCACGTCATGCCAAGAGTCCCTTTATGATGAACGCTGACATTTAGAGCTGGGTTAATAGGATGTACATAGCCAATATGACTCTCAGGTGCCACACGAGGCCACCTCAAGCGTCAGTCAACTCTAAAGGTGGAGGTACAATCGTCACCAGGTACAGTGTATTGTTCTTCTCTAATATATTTGACTTGAGTTTGTATGATATATGTACAGTACTTTACATAACATTAAACCACAGGCAGTCCATGATTCAGTCGTATAGTGCCTCAGGCAGACCAGCTAAAAGAAAATGCCGACTCGAGGAACCCACCGCCTCAAACAATTTCCACACAAGCACTCGCCAACTCAAACATCATTGCCTCCAAGTACAACCCAAACCAGTGAAGGAGACGCACAACTTCAAAAGGTGGGATCCAAACCTTCTCCAGCCAGGCTAAACAGTGTTAACACCTCTGAATATCATTCTATTATAACCTAAAAGGCTACATAATTCAGCAAAGATTCACAGTGAGTTTGAGGAAACAAGGCAAAAATTATGCATATATAACCTAACAACTAATAAACATAGGCCGTCTCACTATCTGTAACACAAAATATGTTCTCAGTACATCAGATTCAACAACAACTAAGAGTAACTTGGAAAACAAGTAGACACACCAACCCGGAATTTCAATTACGTGCTTCAACCGGGCCTTAAATATCATATTTCCCTTCCCTCTCTCTTCAAGGAAATGAAGGAATGGATTCGGCAGGTCTGAGAGGGAATGTAAAGGAAGAGCGAGTGTAATGCGAAGGGATAAAACAGGATAATGCTAGGAGTGGTGAGCAAGATGAATGTGTGAGGGAGGCCAGTGAATGCACCAGCCAGACCATATGGGAAAATGGATAACCGAGGTAGGGTGAGGGTGAGAGGATATTGGAGTCAGGGCCAGTCATAATGTATACACGTGAGGGACGGCCAGATTGGTTGATAAGGAATGCATTGTGTGAAGAAACTAAAAACTGGAAAGGAACACCCTCCAGCCACATCAGTTAGAAGATGAAGGTATAAATAATAAGGCATTAGTAAAGAACAGGAGTTACACAGAGTTATATACCTATACAGATCATACACGACTTAAGCTCCTCATAGGGTGGTTTCGTCGGAGTAAGGATTAATATAAAATTCAATTAGGTTGGTGAGGGCACAGGACAACGAGGAGGAAGAAGGGTGCATGCGGAAAGAAAATGGAAATATTTAGTGAATGTCAACGAAAATAAAGTCAGATAATTTTTGAAGCTCACGTACATATCACTCGTTCAATAAATAACAAAACTTGCATTCTACTGTAATAAGATTAATGAACGAAAACTTTACACTCGTGGGGAAGTTGAGGTCATTACGAACCCACAAACACATACACACGGCAGGCTGGTGTTATGTCTTGAATCATGGGTAGTGTGTGTGTCTAAAAATTATAGTGCACACATCATCCCATGTTACATGTTTATACGTAAATATATACTACTCTGACGTCAGGAGTCGTAACAGTGATGCACCAAAAATAATTTAAGCTCACGTACTGTATGTTATGTGACGATGTGAGAAGGAGATAAAGGAGGAGAAGAGAACATTGGAAAAGAAAAGTGAGCTGATAAATATACACAAATAGACAGATCGAAAAAAAAAATAGAGATATATAGATGGATAAAATGGTGCACAGATAAGAATAGAAAAAGGAGTACACAGAGACAAACAAACAGAATGCTATATACAAACATGAAGATTAATCTGACCCACAAACAAACAGACAGACAGACATACAGACAGACAGACATACAGACAGACAGACAGACAGACAGAGACGTGCAAAGCCAGAATTATAAAAGAGAGGATAACGATAATCTGAAAAGGGATACAGAAGAGAGATGAACAAGAGGGGAAGGAGAAGGAATATGATAACGCATCGCAATAGGAGAGGGAAGAAGATGTCTGGGAGGGAAAGAGAAATGTAAGAGCTATAATAATAATAACAACAATAATAATAATAATAAAACTGGAGGCGGGAAGGGGCTGACGTAAGACAACTCTTGCGCGTGCGTGGAACAGAGAAAAATGAGTACAGAATGAGAGAGAGAAAAATAAAGACGGATTGGTGAATAGAATATTGGAGAGATAAATAGACAGATAGGCGGAGACAGATGTATATATATATATATTCATATATAGATAGATAGAGAGTGATAGAGACATGTTGATAGATAAGAGAGGGAAACCCAGAAACAGTGAAATAGAAAATAATTAGAAAGAATTTATGGAAAGAGAAATAGACATATAGATTAAAAACTTACTAAAGGAAAACGAGCAGGTGAAAGAAGAAGTGATCTGAGCAACAATATAACTGTATTTAAAGGAACAACAACATTAAGGAAAAATAAAATAATACAGGCCAAAGTAGCATGAAATAATACAACACGAGAGAGTCGACCAACACACTCAAGCCAAAGCAAATCTGGACAGGAGAAACAACAGTAAATAAAAAAAAACCATGGGTATAAAACGAAAGGAATAATAAAAATAAACAACAATAACAACCAAAACAACCAAAACAACCTCACACAACACACATACACACACACACACATACACACACACAGACATACACACACACACACAACACACACAGACAGACATGAGAAAAAGAGCGAGGGGCGCGAGCAATAAAAGACAAAAGAAAATGCCCAATAAAAGAAACGATGCTAAGGCCAATAATATACAGTATATATAAAAAAAGATGATAAGAAAAGAGAGGCAATATGAGCGAGTGAGAGAGTAATAAAACAAGGCCAGGAGACGGGAGGAGCAGTGTAAGAGGATGATGTAAGGTGGAAAGAACAGCGTAAGAGGATTTGACGAGGAGAAGGAGGAGAAGGAAGAGGTGGAAGAAGGTGAAGAAGGAGAAGAAAGCGGACGAATGAGGAGAAGGAGGAGGAAGTGGAGGAGACGAAGAGGAGGAACAGGAATAATAATAATAATAATAATAATAATAATAATAATAATAATAATAATAATAATAATAATAATAATAATAATAATAATAATAATAATAATAATAATAATAATAATAATAATAATAATAATAATAATAATAATAATAATAATAATAATAATAATAAAAATAATAATAATAATAATAATAATAATAATAATAATAATAATAATAATAATAATAATAATAATAATAATACGATGATGATGATGATTACGGTGAAAATGATGATGATGAAGAAAAATGTAATTGCTATGATATTGATGTAAAACACACACACTTGAGTAAGGAATGTAAAAAGAGTGAAGATTGATACACGAAAAAAGCAAAAAAATTGGAGAACATAAAGTATTGAGAAAAGAGGCAGAATTCAATACAAAATGTTCCCCCAATGTGTCAGTCAAATGGTGCGTAGCTCTATGGGAAAATTTGATGGCAACTGGGTATATTTTTCTTAAAAGATGTAAGGAAAATTGGGAGCAGCATAGAAATCGTCGGGAGAAAGGAGGAAGGAACGAGGAGAGAGAGAGAGAGACAGAGAGAGAGACAGAGAGAGAAAGGTGAATGGGGTGATAGAGAAAAGAGATAATTGAGAGGGAATAGGGAGATAAGTGCAAGAAGAAGAGAGTTAAAAAGAAAAAAAAGAGAGAAAGGACGAGGAAGAGAGCAGCAGGAAGAGGGAAGAGGGAGAATGAGTATGAGCTTAAGGAGTGTGGGAAAAAGAAAATGGGAAAGGAGGGAGGGAGGGAGGGAGGGAGGGAGGGAGATGAGAGGTGATAAAATGTCAGAGAGAATGAGGAGAAGGAGGAGGAGGAGGAGGAGGTCGAGAGGTGAAGAGACAGGATTGAAAGTGGTTGGAGGTTAGGGTTAGAAGGGAAGGGAAGTGAAGGAGATAAAAGAAGTAAAAGGAAGGAAGGAAAGAATAGATTAAGGAAGAAGACGAGACAGTGAAAAAAAGGGAAACAAATAATGGAAAAAGAAAGGGAGAAAGTGTCATGGAAGAAATCAGATAAAAGGAGAGTGAGAGTGAGATAAAGTGAGAGTGAGAGTCAGATAAAGGGAGAGGGAGAGTGAGATAAAGGGAGAGGGAGAGGGAGATAAAGGGAGAGTGAAAGTGAGATAAAAGGAGAGTGAGAGTGAGATAAAGGGAGAGGGAGAGTGAGATAAAAGGAGAGTGAGAGTCAGATAAAGGGAGAGTGAGAGTGAGATAAAGGGAGAGGGAGGGGAAACAAAGGGAAGCATGGGAAGGAGGTCATGAAGAGGGGAAGGAAGGGGTAGCAAGGAAACCAGAGACCCTGTTAGCCGTCTCATCCTCGGCATATTACTAGTGGCAAGAGACCAAGAAAATCTAATAATATGATACAGCTATAGAGTTTGGGGTTAGAGTACCGTATCTGCTTACACAATAGGGTGTGTTAGGAAGAGGAGTAGAAGGTCACTGGGAAACACATGCTATACTTCCACAGTATAGCCAATAATATCAGTGATGACATTTGTCCTTCTCCAAGCCCCATGTAGCAATAAATGTAGATATATATATACGTTTTGCTGAATTTGATTTATGTTTTTAGCTTTTGTGGTCACGTACAGTCTGTCAATGATGCACGTACTCAACCCTCGCTCAGATACTTGCAGTTTTAGATGGTAATATCTGGAGTAGTAAGCAGGGTTATCTTACAGTGATTGTGATTAGTCGATCTAATATCTGCTGTAATAAAATACCTCTGCTTTCTACTCCAGATTTTACCAGCTAAAACTGCGAGTAACTGAACGAGGGTAAGGTACGTGCATCATTGACAGACTGTACGCTTCACCACAATCTTCCTGGACATTGTATAAAGATTAAATTTATAGGGTACTCTCTCGGGAAACTATATTTAACTGGCCATTTAAAATAAGCCATCATAAGGTTAGAAAAGATCATCTGATAAATGGCTGATAACTAAGTAGGCCATGTCCTGAATCAGAAGGTGAGGTAAAAATACACATACCAATCTAGGTGCTACGGTGGACTCAAATAGACTTGTAAAATGCAGTGATTTTTGGTGCCAGGCTGCACTTGACCAAACGTGGTGAGGAATTAAAGGCGAATACAGGTATATAGACATGGCAGTAAGAGGGGGGAGAAAAGAAAATTATAAGCGGAAGTCAGGAAAATTAGACAGCACGGTCAGAAAAGAGAAATATGAGAAGTTAGAGACAAACATAGTCGTGTTCGCTGACACCAGATGACAATGGTTTGTGGAGGATTACAATGATTATCCATCTATTTTATTTCATCCATACCTGGCTAAAAATATGTGTAAATCAGAGTGGAGCTGCCAAGGGATCTCGGGTTGGATGCAGAGAGGTAAAAGAATATTATGAAAAAGTAAACAATCAAGCTAACCTCTGGTATTTCTGGCTGTACAAATCGCAGCAGTTCCACGCTTACATTGCCACGCGATAAAAATGAGACAGCAAACACAGACTATCGACACACACTGGCCCAGTCTGTGTGGGGCACTGAACTCTTTTCAAAAGGCTGAATCAAAAGCTTGCAAAATAGTGATAAATCCGAATACACAGGAATCTATTTGTTGGATGGACTGAAAGGACGACGAGGAAAATGGATGTGGAACATTAGGAGAAATGAAGGAAGAGAGAGAGAGAGAGGAGACGGAATGACAGATAAATATTGGAGAGGCAGTAAAACAAGAAAGAAAAGGAGGGATTGATAAGAGAGGGAAGGAATGAGAAGAGAAGAATGGTGAAGAAGAGAGATGGATGGACGACTCACAAAGATATATAATGAAATGAGGGAAGGACAAAGTGAAGGGAATAATGGTCCGTAAGATAACGAGATAAAAGGATGGGATTAATATTACATCTAGACAAGGAAGGAGACAGGGAATACAGGCTAACAATATGATAGAAAAGAGATATAAATAAAAAAGGAAGGTCAGTTGAGAGAAGATAAAATAACGACGTATGGGGAGGGAGAGAGGGAAGGGGAGATGGATGGAAGGAGAGAAGGAAGGATGGAAGGAAAGAAGGATGGAAGGAGAGAAGGATGGAAGGAGAGAAAGATGGAAGAAGTGAAGAATGACCAATAGAGAACATGTAAAGGAAGAAAACAAAAACAATAAAGTAAATGAAGGAGAGTAAAGGGAAGAGATAAAAGGAAGGGACGCAGGGAAGGAAGGAGAGGGAGGAGGGAACTAGTGAGTGGAATACCTCTCTGATCAAATTTGTGCATTGGTGAAGGGAGATGAACAGTGACGCGGGCAAAGATTTTATTCTACTGTTGTTGTTGTTGTCTGGAATTTGATGTTAGCTCCGTTCTGTTTTTTTTTTTTTTTTTTTTTTTTTGTGTGTGTGTATTTTGAGTGTGTGTCTTTTGTGTGTGTGTGTTGTGTGTGTGTGTGTGTGTGTGTGTGTTTATGTGTGTGTGTTTTGTGTACGTGTGTGTGTATATATGTGTGTGTGTGTGTATGTTTTTGTGTGTGTGTTTTGTGTACGTGTGTGGAATTTATGTGTGTGTGTGTGTGTGTGTGTTGGAGGGAGGTGGTGGAAGGGGTTGGTAGCACATATACGTGTTCTTGAGATGTGGTGCGGTGTAGACGTGTATACAATGTAGCTGCAACACAGACATTAATTAACAATACGAGGCAGTGTGCAAACATCGCATGCATGACTACCAACCCGCTCCTAAGAACAGTTTCAGAATGTGGCAGTTTATCGTTCCATGCTTTCTTATTACCTCAACATAACTCAGAATAAGTAAGCAGAAAGTGAGTGCATGAAACTTGATACAATGATATTATTTGATCGCATGAAACTAGATAATGAGATTTGGTTTATTGAATTTAAGTAAAGAATGAGGGGTTACATAAAAAAAAAAAAAAAAAAAAAAAAACTAGATTACGTAAAACTGGCTATAACACACACATATATATATAGTACATTGTATGAATTAGTATAGAATAGATGGAATGAACGGATTTTGAAAAACTGTATAATTTAATCGGTTCAGTAGCCCAGAAATGATACGATTAAGGGAATAGTGTGATCGTGTATGAGACTTGGTGGCTTCTGATTCCTCCTAATTATACCACAAAACTAAGCTCCTTTAATGTAGGTAGTGTTTCGTGGCAATATTTGAAGGACTCATTTATCTCCAATTCTCTGACTACAAATTGGGGATGGTTAATGTATTCATGGTTAGTGATTTCCAGTCAATTGAATATTATTACGTCACATTAGCAACAGAAAGAAAATATTCCTCTGAAATTCGTGATTTGCCAGTGAGATGGTAATGAATATCCATCTCATTAACCATTTATCTACCTATATATGTATCTATCTAATGTATCTATCTAATGTATCTATCCATTATCAGTCATCACGCCCTGCTACCAAATCTAAGAATGAAATTAATAATATACTTTGTAGAAACCTAAAGTAAACAAAGTAAAGTTGATACGAGTAATAAATACGTAAAGTGATATTTTGTTCTTACCATTGTTTGTGACTGTGTGTTTAAGAAAAGAATGTCTAGGAACTACTGTAGGTTTGTACATTTTCCTTACTAATAGATGCAATAGAAGGAAATGTAGATGAATCGAACGTAAATTTAACTAGGATCGTTAAAAAAACTGCTTTCAAATTTGGAAGAAAATTATCCGACAGAGACAATGGGAAAATTCACCCAGGCATTTCAAGAGATATTAAGGTGAAAGTACAACGTTGGCAAATCTGGAACAACTGATTTCTCCATACTATTCCAAGCAACAGACCACCATTTCTTGTGTTATTATGGTCCTGTTTCCTGGCATACTTTGGAAGGAATCAAGGCGATCTAAAGTACCGAAATTATACTATCCTTTAAAACATACACACACACACACACACAAGCATAAACAAGCCTTATCCACACGACTCCCAACTCCGGCAAACGTCAGGGCGAGATGAACTGGGTGTAAAACTCTGATGCTATCTCGAGTTATGTCCTGGTGTAGTGTAGTGTAGTGTAGTGTAGTGTAGTGTAGTGTAGTGTAGTGTAGTGTAGTGTAGTGTAGTGTAGTGTAGTGTAGTGTAGTGTAGTGTAGTGTGGTGTGGTGTGGTGTGGTGTGGTGTGGTATGGTGTGGTGTGGTGTGGTGTGGTATGGTGTGGTGTGGTGTGGTAGGGGTTCACAGTACTGTAATAGAGTGGTTGTCTGAGTATGTGGGCTGGGGTATAGGGTTTGCGTTGTATGTTCTCTGTTAGCCACGTTTTACTTTTGCTACATTAAGTGTTGAGGTGTATAGTTCGATTATATTATGGAAGATTGTGTTGTCATTCTATCCTTCATAATTATAGGTTAATAAACGAAGCGTATATACACACACACACTCACACACATACACACACGAACGGAGAACTTAGAACATTGACCTAGGAAAATTCGCCCCAAGTTGTGCGTTTATAGTGGGTTTAGTGTTGGAGTAAGGGTAAGCTGTGGTGGCCTCAGCTGGTGTCCTGCAAACCATCAGTCACCCGCCTCACGCCATTTGTCCTCGAGGTTACAACACGAGTGGCTGGCTGGTGGAAAGTGGACAGAAGGGAAGAGGAATTGGAAGAGGGGGTGAAAACACAAGTGGCAGCTGCATGGGTAGTGGAGAGTGGACATAAGGGGAGAGAGGTATGGGAAGAGGAGTGACAACACGAGTGGCTGCATGGGTGGTGGAGAGTGGACAGACAGGGAGAGGAATGGGAAGAAGGGTGACAACACGAGTGGCTGCATGGGTGGTGGAGAGTGAACAGACAGGGAGAGGAATGGGAAGAAGGGTGGAGACAGAAAAGCGAGTGAAAAAACAGTAAGACACAAAGGAAGCAGATACAGAGACAATGGAATAATAGGAGAGAGAGGTGGGATGGAAAAGAGACGACAGAAGAGGGAGAGGGAAGAAGAAGACAGGAAATGAGGGGTGACTGATTAAGAGGGGAAGACATGATAGGGAGAAGGCAGAAGACAGAAAAGAAAGGAAGGGAGGAAAGAAGATGAATGAAGAAAGGACACGAGAAAGGGTTGTGGACGAGAAGTCATGGAATATAAGCTTGGGGAATCGATTCACATAAGGATAACCAAGATACATTTTACCAACAGCTAACAACCGACATTTTAATATGGTAAAGGTGGAAACATCCGTATGAAGAGTGGGTGAGAAGGGAAATAAAAAAGGTTAAAGTGATAGATGGGGGAAAGGTCAGTTGGAGAAAGGAAAGGAAAAGAGAGGGATGGCGAGAGGAAAGGATGAGAGAAGGCTGGCAAGAGGAGTAGAGAAAGTGGGTTAACTTAATTTCTAGAGGGAAGATGGAGGTCAGTAATTGGCATTAGTGGTGTGGTCAGCTTCCCTAATTAACCATCTCGTCCACGGTTGCTTCATATGTGAGCCATACCTTCTTTCATTTAAGGATTGTTTGTTTGTTTTTCTATCAAGATGGGATTGTGTCTACTAATTTTACCTTGGGCAAGATAACTACAATGATGAGATTGTTGGGCCCCAAAATATTTAAAAAAAACACCAGAGAATAATAAAAATAATACCATATCTACATCATGTCTGCACACAAACATCTTAAAAGAAGAAACGTTGCATAAAGGGAGAGTACTGAGGACGGATGAAAGGTGGCTGCATAATTTAACTGTGGAGAAGGGGAACGAATTATTCCCATGCATGCTGTGTTATCCTGGAATTACAGTCACGGTAAATATTGTGACGCATTGCCTTTAGAAAGACACAATATATGTCCGTGTACGACTGAACATTATCATCTATCTCGCCTCTGTCTGACTAACTACCTCTGCCTCCCTTCTCACCCCCATCTCTTCTCCCAACAACCCCCCCTACCGGACACCCCCCAAAATTCCACCATCAATCACTCGTAACTAATGTCATGGGAAACATTATACAACTGCACACACAAAAATGATTACAACACAACAACAAACGACCGTGAATTTTGTGTGATATGTGCAACGGTGCTGGTGGCGTGCAGAGTTTGTATTGGATTGTTATTCCATATATTTAGTTAACTTTTTTTGCATAATTAATGGCCGCCTATGGGTACGCTTCGGTAATTTGTTCCATATCGGGTGAAAGGGTGGCGGGCGGGTAGGCAGTATATATATATAGGTGGGTGAGGTTGGGGAAGGGGTGGGTGAGGTTGGGGAAAGGGGAGAGTATAGGGGTAGGGCTGAAGGCTCACACATAAAGCATACACACACACACACACACACACACACACACACACAATCATACACACACACACACAATCATACACACACACAGAGGGAATATTTCTGGCTAGTTGGTCGGGCAGGTGGATTAAATATTGGATTTGGTGGGCTGGATGAGAGGATGGATAGAGGGCCAGATGAATAGATAGTTTGATAGATGGATGGATGGATGGATAGATGGATGTCCAGACGGAAGGAGGATATAATGGTTAGATGGATGGATTGATATATGAATGGGTGTCCAGACTGAAGAAGGATAGAGATGGATGGAGGGATGGATGTTTTCATAGCAATCCTAATGACTTTCAGAAAATGGGGGCAGGTGCATGTACGCAGGCACACACACACTTTGGTATTCATACACACTTTATACTCAGCTACGGTCAAATTCTGAATGGTTTCATGGATATTAAACTATATATTTGGCCCAAGCCTCCCTTGCTCAGCATATTGGCACATTTCTCTACTTTCTTCTTTTCCCTCTTCTTACAATTATTACCCTCTTTCCAATCCCTTCCCCTTCTTACTCTTCCTTCCTGCCCTTCTTCCCATTCTATTCAGACGATACTTTCCCACTCCTGCCTCCATTCTGTTTCAAGTACTCTTTTCTCCCTACATAAGATTCGTAGAAAACCCAAGATGAAATCGAAGGGACAAACGCCCCTAATAAAGGCGTTTCGAGGCTGGCGTGAGACTTGAGTGATGTTGTGAGGACTGAGAGAGGGAGGGAAGGAGAGGAGAGGAGAGGAGAGGAGAGGAGAGGAGAGGAGAGGAGAGGAGAGGAGAGGAGAGGAGAAGAGAGGAGAGGAGAGGAGAAGGGAGGGGAGGGGAAGAGAGGAGATTGAAGATGAGGTGAGGGGACAAGAGTGGAGTGGAAGTGAGGTAGGAATGTGAAGGAGAAGTGGGCTTCTATGGAATTGGTTATGAAAGCATTATGGATATGTGGATTGTGATAAGGAAGGCTGACTGTCTAAGACTTGTGAACATATTTGGAGTTAAAAAAGATGATTGAAGGTAACAAATAATGGCGGTGAGATAAAACTACCAAGCAGCAGTAACCAAGTATAGAACAACACCAAAATCAATATAAGAGTTATTACACACAAGTGTTCGCATTTCAATGCAATGACAGTTACATAAAATCATATATAATTATTGTCCTCTGGGAAAAAATGAATAATTAAAATCCTGAGCACAAAAAAATCTTTTTTTTTGTCATTAGCGAGACTAAGGGAAACCGTAAAATGTATTTCGTATTAGCTCTGGAAACATTATACATAATGCAATATTTCCTCCCACTGAAGTCCCTTTCTAATGGCTTCTGATTAGCTACTGCAGTGCAATTTCATAATAAATTTTGCATCTATTATGTGTTGAAAATACATATTGTCAGAGACAAATATATATATATATATATATATATATATATATATATATATATATATATATATATCATTAATTTCCTTAAAGGGAAGGTCATAAGTGTTTAGTTGCGATGATATTAAGTTCAACAACCTCTAGTATACTTTGTGTGAGGCGGATATTGGCCATGAAAATCAGATGGTCCTTTTATAATCCCCTCGATGTGTAGATTGTGTTTAGTCAACTTTGGGCTGCTTAAAGTTCTTGCTTCTTCAGTTTTGGCATCATCATCATCATCATCCAATATTACAGAATATGTTATACAATAATACACGTGATATTTTCCCCACAACCTCTTGACAGGCGTTATAATCGTTTGATATTGTGTCTGACTAACACGAAAACACTTCACCATTTAAAAGAATTAAGAATTAAGAACTAAATTTATACTACCGTTTTCCTAGTATCACTTTTCGACCTGTAACATGACAAAATCAACTCCAGACGATATTACTCACCTGAAAATTAAGGATTGAAACTCTACGAGACAAACATGAGGGATAGACATGAGGGATCAGCATGAGGAATAACATAAGAGTAAACATGAGGGATAAACATGAGGGATAAACATGAGGGATCAGCATGAGGGATAACATAAGGGTAAACATAAGGGATAAACATGAGGGATAAACATGAAGGATAAACATGAGGGACAAACATGAGGGATCAGCATAGCAATGAGTTAGTGAAGGGTAGCAAGAGAGTCGACAACAATGGCCATGACTGTGCATGTTGACACACTTATTACCCCAGCACTGCAGTAGGTAGTGACGATGGAGTCAACACGAGATGGATGAAAGGTGGAGGGTCAGGGTTAGTGAAAAGAAAGAGAGGTAATCTGTAATTTGTTTTATATAATATTATATTACTTAAAGTTGGCTACACGAGATGGATGAAAGGAGGAGGGTCAGGGTTAGTGAAAAGAAAAGAGAGGTAAACTGTAATTTGTTTTATATAATATTATATTACTTAAAGTTGGCTACATTTGGCTTTAAATTTGACTGAGCCGTCCATTTTAAATACTGGAATATATCTTTTGCTACTAAATACATACTAAATACATTCCTGTAACACTTAACCATTTTTCGTGGTTGAGTGTTACACTTTTTTGTGAACCCCTTTTTTTAATACTATAAGTGCTTTCGTTGTAGCACAATTCTCTACACAAACATGATGGCAATTGTTTATAAATCTGAATCGTACGGAACTCGGAATTATCTGTCCATGAACGAGTTGATATGATGAATTACCCTTGAGAGAGAAAGAGAGAGAGGGACAAAAGCGACTGTCTCCCTGTACCCTGAGACAACTGAGGGGGTAATGCATCCTGAACACTCGTCTGTCCTCCTCACACACAGCCCGATCTACATTATCCAGAGAACAATACTCCTTTCACAGACCTTTTCAATCCCTTTCTCTCCGTTGCACTACATCTTCACCCACTCTTTGCCACTGCATGCTGACACAATGACAATCACTGCTTGGTTCTTACCCTCCGTTGTTTTGACGCTCTACCAAACCCAAATGATAAAACACAGGTGAATATCCCACCACATATATATATACTGTCTCGAGATCAATTTCCAAACAATAGGAAAACATCTATTACAACAAAACCTCAACCAGAACCATAAACTTCAATGTGTTTCAACAGATTCAGTATATACTCTCGTTAGTGAGCGATGTTGTACTACCTTCAGCAATACTCTCAAAATGGTAAAGTGCTTGCAGGAGTTGAGAGTTGTAAGGGGTTGTCATTGCCACGTGCTTCCTGGTCCTGTCTGAGTGTGTTGGAGGACTGGCAGTGACAGGGTGTGTGTGTGTGTGTGTGGGCCGACCATGGCAAGGTAAGGTAAAGAGGTGCGTGGAGGAGGGGAGTGGAGAGGGCCGAAAGTTGAGTGGGATGAGAGTGGAGAGGGATGGGAGTGGAAAGGGTTGAGGGTGGAGAGGAACGAGAGTGGTAAGGGATGAGAGTGGAGAGCGTTGAGAGGGATTAGGGTGGAAAGGAACGAGAGTGGAAAGAGATGAGAGAGGCAAGATAATTGGGTAAAGAGGTGAGCAGAGAAATTAGTGAGAGAAAAGAGAAGTTGGAGTGAGAGATGTAAGTGACAAGAGGAAAGATGTAACATACTAGAAAAGATCTCATGAAAAAGGAACACTCATTCATTTCTATATAATATTTGTAGCATGTTTATCCGAGTTTTCAAGAGACAGAACAGGTGACAAAAGACTAACAGTGACTGTATATGTTCCACAAGTATAAGAATTCGTATGATTGACTCCGCTTCTACGTTCTCCAATCCGTGTTTTTATTTTTCTCTTCCCGTGCTGTTTATATCAGTAAATCCTAGACCAAAGGATTAGAGACAGAATAGCAGTTCCTTTTCTCGAGTGTTATGTCTTCAAGTTCACGCTCCGAAGTTCTCGAATACCAACTTTAAGGAACGAGAAAACTGTCAACATTAGGTATGTAAAGAGGGAATGGAGGCAGATGTAAGTAAGGTAGGAGACTGAAGAATTTAAAAATATAATATTTAAGCTTCACATTATATCATTGTGTATACGAGTGCTTAACGAGTGCTTGGCAATTGAGTGAGAAACCAATTACTTTCCGGTAACTTTGATCTAAGGAGAAGTTTTTTTTTCTCTTCCTCTGCGTCGTTGAGACAAAGATAGAATGGCGGCCCTGACCTGAAGATCATTGTGTTAGCTGACATGAATAGCCCCTTCCCTCTGTCTACAGTATAATAGGGGAGGTGGCCGAGTGGTTAGTGTTCTGGGCTTATAACCTAAAGTTCGGGAGATCGATTCCTCTTAGGTGAGGGCTTGAGAATATTTACTCTTCCGATTTGAGTTACAGGCACTAACTATAAGACTACAGAACGTCGTAAAACACCCTCACAACTGCAGTATTTGGGAATTACCCTCACTTCCCTCCCTCTGTGGCTGGGTATCAGTTCGGAAGTCGTGACGTATGTGTGTGTGAGTAGCAGTTGATCTGGGCCATGGTAACGGGCTTGATGAAGCCTATGTCGGAACTTTAAAAACAAAAAAATAAACTTAATTTGCTTCTTCAACTTTTTAAAGATGGTCTTTGTCTTTCCATTTTCTTTAGTGTATTATATTCTGTATGTCTGTCTGTTTATCTGTCACACAATGGTGGTCTCTGTTTATAAACAGCTTTACACGTCCCCATTTTCATTTTCTTCTACCACTTTTCATCCCTTTAGCTTTTCCCTTAATCTCTTCCCCTCTCACATCTCTATTCATCTGACCACAATTTTCTCGTCATTTCTTCAACCCTCTTCTCCTTCTTTCCATTTCTTTCCTTCACTGTTTTCCTCCACCTCCCCACTTCTCTCATCCATCTCTTCGACCCTCCATTCCATTCCCCCAGTCTTCGTTCTAAAGCCTCTTCTGTACCTCTCCATCATTCCATTCCATCTCAGCACTCTTCACTCTACGCCTCTCCTGATCCTGTCTCATACCTTTCTCCATCTCTTTGCTTCTCCTCCTCCTTCCCTCCTCTTCTCTACCTCTCTCACAGCTGCTCCTCCTCCTCTTACTCCTCTTTCCACCCATGCCTTCTCCTCCTCCTTCCCTCCTCTTCTCTACCTCTCTCACAGCTGCTCCTCCTCCTCTTACTCCTCTTTCCACCCATGCCTCCTCCTCCCCCACCAGCCCGACACCTGAGAGGGTAACAATACACATCACCATTAGCTTTCCCGCTGTGCCTTAATGCCTCGCTGCTACACTACACTACACTACACTATACCTGGTGCTGATAGACCCTTTCACCGTGCATGCTTTCTCTGCCAGGGGACGCATCTTACACCTACCTACCTACCTACCTACCTACTTACTCATCTTACACCTACCTACTCGTCTTACACTCACCTACCTACCTATCTACCTACCTACTCATCTTACACCCACCTAGCTACCTATCTACCTACCTACTCATCTTACACCCACCTACCTATCTACCTACCTACCTACTCATCTTACACCCACCTACCTACCTACTCATCTTACACCTACCTACTCATCTTACACCCACCTACTCATCTACTTCCCACGCTGATCGTACATGTCACCCAAACATTTTCCTTTACAGAGCACCACTCATGTTGCACACACGAACATGCATGACACAAACATTTTCCCTCACAAAACTTACGTGTAATAAATTAAACCTTCCCCTACTGAACGCACGTGTAAAGCATCTTCCAAATCTGAGTAATTATTTAAACACACACACACACACACACACACACACACACACACACACACACACACACACACACACACACACACACACACACACACACACACACACACACATATTCCTTCTTCACAAATGGTAAGTGTAACGTCATATCAGCATCATCTTCCCTTACTGAACACATCCACATCCAAACACATTTTTTCAACGCATATCTAGGCTCACTGTGAGACCTGTTACTCAAAATGCGCATATGAAAATAATAATTGTTAGTGTTGTACTTGATTGTAAATGCTTGTCTGAAATATAAATGTAGATAAATAAATAAATAATAAATAATTAACTAACACATATAACATAACAAAAATACGTCTGGGGTTGCCCGCTTGAAGACCTTTTCCTACTGGCTATACTCTTTCTCTTTCTCTCTACATTTTCCTTTCCTTCCTCAGAGTTAAAGTTTACCTCTGTCAAGAAAGTTGGTGACCGCGATAGTGGCTGGGTTGGGTTGGGTTGGCCGGCACCCTTCCTTCTCCACCACCCTCGGCTTTCCCTTCTTTTCTCACTCCCTCGGGCATTTAAGTTTACATAAGGAAAAGTGTTGGTTCTGTATCACTAAACTCCAAAATCCTATTCCTTTTTTTTTTTTTTTTCCCAAACTTGTATTTTATTTATTTTTATATATTTTTATTTTTATCTTATTTATTTCTATTTTAATTTCTATCATATTTATTTCTATTTTAATTTTTATCTTATTTATTTCTATTTTTATTTTTATCTTATTCATTTCTATTTTTATTTTATTTTTGTATTTTTGTATTTTTTCTCACCTCTATTTAATTCGTACATCTTCAGTATTTCCTTTTCTTCTTCTTTGCTCTCGTGTATCTTCCTTTCCTTTACACGACTTTCTCACGTTCTGTTACTCGACACAAACATTAATGGTCCCGTACTGAGGAAGGTCATCATTATCTATCTACACATACACGATGCAGTCTGAAAAGTACAACCGGCTAAAAAAGAATAATTAAATAAAAATGATGATAATAACAATAAAAAAATCATTAGCAAAAATAAGAAAAAGAAATAAATAATAAATAATAATAACAATAACAATAACAATAACAATAACAATAACAATAATAATAATAATAATAATAATAATAATAATAATAATAATAATAATAATAATAATAATAACAATAACAATAATAACAATAACAATAATAACAATAACAATAACAATAATAATAATAATAATAATAATAACAATAATAACAATAACAATATTAATAACAATAACAATAATAATAATAACAATAATAGCAATAATAATAAATAATAATAATAACAGAGAAACAAAAATAACCCCAACACTACCCCAGTAACAACAATGGAATGGGAGTCACTTTCTTTTATGACACTGATGGCCTTGTGATCATCGACTGAAACGTCTCTATATAGAAGTACAACAATTTTATCGATCCTGAGTCACACCGAGGGGGAGTCAGAGGGAGAGACCAATATTCCCAGCGCTTGGTCAATAATTATATAACCCTTTCTGGAGCATGTGTGTGTTTTGTCTTACTCTATTTCAGTCTACTCTCTGTTATTACCACAACTACTCTGTGTAAATAATTCGGCTTTCAATCAGTTTTCTCACACCCAGCCGTGGTTTCTTTGCAGCTTCTGATATGTCTCTCTATCTCTGTCTCTGTCTCTCTCTCTCTGTCTTTGTCTGTATTTGTCTCTGTGTCTGTATCTGTTTCTTTGTCTCTGTCTCTCTCTGTCTCTGTTTCTGTCTATCTCTCTCTATCTCTGTCTCTATCTCTCTCTCTCTCACATACACACACACACACACACACACCTCTAACGCCTTACATTTACTGAGATACATGTGTCACGGTATGTTCTGGTGTGGCACTCTCACTCCGGACGCTGTACAATATACTGTACATCCTCCATGGTAACTAACAAGCAGTTCTCATGAGTATAAGCCCAAGATATAATATGTCTAGTGTGTGGTACAGACTGCATGGGTGGTATGTTATGTTATTACTCCTTGGTATTGTGGTTTGGTGGTGTGAGATCGGTGTTGTGGTGGTATTGTCTAGTGTGTGGTACTACTGACTGACTGGGTGGTATGGTATGGTATTACTGGCATTGTGATCTGGTGGTGTGAGATTGGTGATGTGGTGGTGTTGTTATTCTATTTCCCAAGGGCTTGTGTATTATGAATTATTCCCTTCTCGAGTCATTATGTAACCAACACTCTGATCATTCATTAATTACCTTGACGTATTGCCACCAGGTGTCCATCCACAAGTAGTGTTGAATTTTGTGGGGTTTCCAGTACACCTAAAAAAAAGTCCTCGTTTGTAATTAATATGGAATGTCAAATGAATGAATGGGTCATAAAGAATGGGTGTTGACCATCATAAAGTTATTAACGATTACTATATCCCCTTTATATCGATGAAATATTGAGAGAAATATATTAGTGTCCTTTGACGTACGTATGTAAGGCAATCATATATCATAATGGATTACTCTATACTGATGATATTGGTGTAATAACATTCATCAGTCAAAGAGTTTACGGATGTTATTAAATATATCAGAGTGAAGTGGCCAAAAAAAAAAGAAAAAAAAAGGAAAAGCAGATTTATCAATCAAAAAGTATATTCGTTAATTATGAATTTTAATTATCAGGATGCCAGGGCTAACTCCTGGTATGTGGTGTGAATTAAAATAATTATCATATTATATGTATGTACACGTGGATTGTAACAAATACTAAAAATAAATTAGATACGAAATAAACAATACGTTTTATGATTTTGTCACATATCCCTAAAGGATATGTAGTAATACAGATGTTTATTCATTCATAATTTCATATATTATATTAAAATTCTTTTGAAAATGAAACATAATTTTGTAATAAGAGGCGTAATAAACACTACCAGTGAAACAATTTACTATTGCTTACCATTACAAATATCATACTGTATACTTCCATGACAAATATAAACAAAAGTTAAAAGTCAAGTTTCCTACATCATCGACAAATTGCGTTACATTTCTTTTTGGATTTTGCTCGTCTGGTCCAACTCGTGGCTGTCACCGGTAATGTGGGACCTGCAGTAAAATATATAAAAATTTTGCGCAATATTCGACGACCATGCGTGACCTCCTGGCCTGACCTGGCTTGGCCTTACTCACCTTTTCTCATATTCTGTCCCCATCCACTCTTCCTACAACCTTCTCCCTAATAGGCCGAGTGTGTAGAGCTGGACGGGGCAGATTTTCAGGGCATAAACTCCCGAAAAATAAATAAATGAATGAATGAATAAATTTATATATACACATCTAAATTAACAAGTAAAACTAAAATTGAAAACGTAGTATATACGAGGCATATCAATTTGTCCACACCGACTTTTAACAAATTCATTTACTGCAATAACTGTCTTAGAAGTTTACTCCTACACCAACACTCACACTCTCATAATTCCTTCAAGACTGGATAAGGTATAATATTTGTGTGAGGGTGTGCTGGTTTGTAAGTATATATGTGTGTTAATGTATATAGCCTATTTTTTGGGTATAGGAAGTTATTTTTGCCTCAGGCAAGCACAGTAGTAGATTGCGGTTGCTGCAATTTCTGTGGTCCAGCGTTCGAGTCCTGCTCGAGGAACTACAATACTTTCACTGTTGCCAGAGGTTACCAATCCCTGTGAGCAGGCAGGGGGGGGGGGGGGGGGGTTGAGTCAGCTGTCAGAGGTGAGTGAGGTATTCCTGCTTACGCAATCATAGCTGAAGCTGACTCAGGTCTCACGTGGGTGGAGAGGTCTCTGGGCCACTCATCATCTTTGTGATGTGTGCTATAGTTGTGTTTCATAAAGTGTAGTGTGTACTTAACAATGTCACATTGACTGACACCATTAGTAGCCTTTAACCTTTATTGAACAGTGAGCAAGTTTTCCGTTTTTTGAGATTGAATAGCAAACATTTATAATGCCATGAATATACAAATTAATTTGTTAACAAATTGAGAATATTAATAAATATAACAGCAACATGAATGAATAATGTTAAAATTTAACTATTTTTCTGGGTAGATGGTGTAATGGTATGATTTTATGGTAAAAATTCCATTCCTTTATACCAGCCTGCAGGTCGGCGTGTGATCTTACACAGCACGTCGTCTTAAAATATTCACGAATCGCGTTACTCTGCTTACTTTCCCGCCACGCGACCTGGGTAGAATATGGATCCTTTGGCAAGTTCCCGTCCCGCGTCATAGTTTGCTGTCACCATAAACCTCCCCGGGCTATACTGTGTCGAGGAAGGTGTTGGTGTTGGTGTTGCAGGAAGTCTCACAGCCAAGCTTCCTATACCTGGGTTTTGGTTACCTCTGTTCGCCAACGCAAATGTTCAAGTGACAAAGTAGGTTACCTGGAGTTTATTTATGTATTCGAGTATGATCAAAATCCCATGCAGATACTTGTGGATTAAATAATATATTTTATAATATTTCTATCCTAAGGCTGTTTTTTTGTTTATCTCCGGTGACGTAAATTGATTAATAAATATCGAAAATGCAAAACTGTTAGCAGCTTTTCTTTCCAGGGATACATATGTTCATTTTAATATACTCTTCTGGAAATGCATACCAAGAGTAAATGGGTACCGTACTGGTGCCTTTATATATTTTACGTTAATATAACTACACTAACCATAAACAATATAATACAACTTACCTTCAATTGACTGTACAAAGATCATCAAACATTATAAGATTCTTTCGAAAAAGAAAAATGAGCAAGAAAGATGATGCGACAAGAGTCAGTCGTTTGTCAGGCGAAGGTGTGAAGTTAACGTGGGTCGTGAAAAATGGATCCAGCAATTTAGTGTCCCAAGTTGTATCCTGTTATCACCCAAAATATCTTGCCATACACAGCCGGCGAGGCGTGACTAAATCTGGGAGTCATGTGGGTCCGTTGCTGAGGCATATTACCAGTAAAAAGAATATATATATATATATATATATATATATATATATATATATATATATATATATATATATATATATATATATATATATATATATATATATATATATATATATATATATATATATATATATATACTGTATATATATAATTTTTTCTGACTTGCCAAAATATAATTTGTCTTGCCTTGAAAGTTTTGGACGTTCAAAGGTTGGCATTAAAATATTTGCTGACACTAATTTTAATTGGACAAATTATTTTCACACAATTTCGTGAAAAAAGAAAACAGTTATTTAAGACTGAATTAATATCCCATTGCAGATCCTAGATTTTATAACCATATTAAAATGTGTTCATTTGTGTGTAAGTCAGATCTGGAATGACCAGGAATATGAACGTTTACTCGTCAGTAAGAGTGATTGGGAACACAGACATCTAAGTCAGTGCTCGTAAACATCAAGGTGTCGTATATATCACCTGCAAACTGGGATTAAAATGGCTTTAGGGGCGACAAGCCAATCTTCTCCCTGCAGTTATATTCTTAATGACTGATATGTTATTGAGTTCGGAGTAAAGATAAGGACATCAGTACTGTACATGTACCTCTCATTTGAAGTTATACCAAACCCAAATGAGACAATACTGGCAATAATTTTGGCTGAAACGGTGTAAAAATTTCTTTCTTCTACCGGTTACTTCTTAATTAAAATAAATGGAAATGGTGTCATCAGATCATTATAAATAGTGACCTTGTTCGTGATGTCTCCGTAAGTGTTAGTTATATTTTCCCTTGCAAGTTTCCCAAGTTTCTTATTATACATGGAATACTCTTAACAAGCTTTAGGAGAGAGAGGTTAGTAGGGGGGGTGCGAGAATAGGGAACAGGCTTTCTACCCACCCCAAGCCTGTCCCCCTATTCCCGCACCCCCCAAACCCACCCCCAAGCCTGTTCCCTACTCCCGCACCCCCTTAAAGATTTGGTAACAATGTGTAGAGTGCGTGTGTGACTGTTAGGGGTGGAAATTGGACTCTGCAGGGTAATAAATTCAGCTTAACTGCCAGCCATTTGCCGGTAAATGAGCAGGGCGATGTGCTAATCCAGATTATCGAGAGTAATAGTTGGCAGAGCGTGTGGTGATGGTGGTGTTGGTGGTCAGTGTGTGTGTGTGTGTGTGTGTGTGTGTGTGTGTGTGTGTGTGTGTGTGTGTGTGTGTGTGTGTGTGTTTGTGTGTGTGTCAATGTGTTTGTTTGTTTGTGTGTTTGTCTGTTTGTGTGTGTGTGTTTTTGTTTGTTTGTTTGTTTGTGTGTGTGTGTGTGTGTGTGTGTGTGTGTGTGTGTGTGTGTGTGTGTGTATGTATCAGTGAGTGTGTGTGCGTGTGTGTGTACAGCTTAAGTACTAGAGAAGTGAAAGCCGAGGCATAATATATGATAATGAGCACGAATGAGTTGACAGTGGGAGACAGTACGGTATTACCTGGTGAAATAATACCAATAATGTTGACAATGTTTTAGCAGTACCAGAAATCAAGCGTTTATTATTATTTTTAAATCCTGTTCTGCTTTGGTGAAGAAAAGAAAAAAAAGTATCTACCAATTAACATATTTGAAAATGAAAGTATTGATTCCTGATCTTTCCGATTTACTAAGGCGTTGTTCAGTAATGAAGCAAGTGGCGTATGTAATTTTCTTGACCATAAAAAGAAGGGTATATAAATAGATTAACAGTAGACTCATTTATCCCAGACCCAGTTTATTATTACGAGAGAAACCCCTCTTAGTTGTTTCAGTTTGCATTTATTGTTTATTTAGCTATTTTTACCGTTTCTGGTGAGGTATGTACTTGTGTCCGCAACTGCACTTGTATATAACAGCATAATGAGAAAGTATCGGTTATGTATAAAATTGAAATTATGTTTATCTTTTAGGAGTGTTTCAACCATAACTCCTTCCCTCCTACTAATTATAAATTCTACTGAATATCCAAATTGTATAAAGTTCCCATTAACATTAGTAAATCACAAAAGTTTCAATATATCTAACGTCTTATGTATGTATGTACATCCTTACTGTAATGTTGAAATCTTTTGCGACATACAGTACAGTAGTATTAAGGAATCAACAAAATCCTGTGTGAAGAGAGAGGATTATGGTATGCAAGTGTTCGTGCTGGAATCAGAAAGCAGTTGGTTACAGTTCTGGGAAAGGGTGAATAGAAACGCAAGCTGAAAGACATTAAAAGAGAGACAGAGATGTTGTCCAACTGAAGGAAAAGAGAAAAAAAAGGAATGAAGTGAGTGTCTTCCTTCATCATTCCGCTGCGATTGCAATTTCGTGATAAACTCGTGGTAGCTAGGAATAGGAATACCCGTTCTACTCTACAGAAGGCTTAGTCACTCAGTCAAATTATATATACCGGTATATATCTATATATATGTCATACTCTCTTCCACTAAGCTATCCATCCCATTTTAGATCATGCAATCCTCTGTGAAGGCATATAAGTGGGCGCTACCCCTTCTAAAATGCTAGAATAGGGTAACCTTGACTTGTCTATCTTAATTAAAAACACGTGGTGAAAGATGAATCACCACACTTACCTCTGAGGAAGGCAAGAGATTTATTTTTTCCCTCTAAGCTGTTCGGTAAAATTACTTGCACTCCAAATAAGCCAACAAGATTAGTTTAACTCTAGATAAGCTCAAGAAAGTAATAGGTAGGCTGCGGAGTGCTTAGGAATTCAATTTGCTTTATGAGTCTGCAGTGATGTAATTAAGTACAGTCGGCTTCAGGAATTCGTATACACCACCGTGACAACAATCGCTCGTAACAACTAGAAAATGTAGTTAATTAAAATCCTAATACCAAACTTATCTGGTAATGTTATCTGACTAATACTCGAATCAGGCAGCAGAATAATGCCTACCTTATGAGTAATATAAAGACCCCTTATAATATTATGTACCCGATGTTCTGTGTATGAATTCCTGGGGCCGACTGTACATTCACCGTTATTAGTCTTGTGTGCATGGTGTATATCAGTTAATACTCGGGGGGGGGGGGGGGGGGAGGGGGGGGCGTAATAATAGGGGACGTCTGAATAGATGTCTGGGTATAATAATATCTTTTATTTAGTATAATTCAGAAAATCCAGTGTTTGTGTCTTATTTCTAATGTACTGTATCGAGGTCTACTCACACACACACACACACACACACTGTTCTCTAGCTCAGTGGTATATATATATGTGTGTGTGTGTGTGTGTGTGTGCGTGTGTGTGTGTGTGTGTGTGTGTGTGTGTGTGTGTGTGTGTGTGTGCGTGTGTGTGTGTGTGTGTGTGTGTGTGTGTGTGTGTGTGTGTGTGTGTGTGTGTGTGTGTGTGTGTGTGTGGGGGGGCTGAGAAGTTAATCCCTGGTGAAGGTCTGCTCGTGGCCTTAAGTACACGGGGAATAATGTTATGTCATCACTTACTGCTATAAACATCACTCACTATAACACTGATACCAGCTTAGTGGGACTTCCTGCCTGTATCCAGCAACTTAAACTTCAGAACATGTCGGAACTTTAATGTAAATAGAAAACAAAAAAATGGTGTAGACTTTGTTATTGTTTAGAGTTTAGACCAACGAAGTTTTTCTGCTCTAACGCCTCCTAAAATTTCTCAAAATTATATGTGACAGTAATATATCGCTGAAAATACATTAAAATAGGTAACCAACTGAGCTCACCAGACATATTGCAGTGGGGAAAGGAGAGTAAAGATTCATTCAACCTACACGAGGAACTGTTGTGATGTCCATAATTCTTTCATGGCGCAGAGGAGTGGGAATGTAAGCATCTTTAAGTAGCGTAACCTTACACTTGCTAATACAATATTCTGTTACCATAAACTGTACGACCATCGGTGGGTAGCGAAGATTCTCTTGTGACATTTACAAAATATCTGGCGTTGGTTCAAAGCAATAAAAAAGTTTGATGAAGGCATTTCGCAGAGAGATTAACTTAATATAATTATAGTGGGAACATGAGTGGCTTCCCTGAGAAAAGTATTATTGTTTGGTGTTAGTTAGAAAATGATTTATATATGGAGACAATTATTAAGAATACATTTATTGATGTAGTCGGAGAAATAGAAGATACACAGGTCCTGTTTCTTCCAACAACTTTAAGGAATCAGTATCATCCACTATTACAACTATGAAATCTTGGCTTCTTAAATAGTCAAAAATAATTTTGGTCTCTTAAATGAAGGCCAAGATGGCTTTTGACAATATACTCAGCAGCTGCAATTTTTCATATTTTCAATATTTTCATAACAGATTTGACAAGAAATTTACTCCGTTCACTCATGGAATAATAATAAAAAAATAATCCTCTATAAATAATGTCTTTAACCTGATTTTTACCTATTGAGAAAGTTGCTACAAGCTGCCTTGACCTATTGCTAGGTGAACATAAAACATTTCCTCTGGTTGTGGTGTACAAACCTACATGCTGCTTTGGTACATTTTTCTACAGAGACATAACTCTTGGACGCAATCCCACAAATTTAGCACTCCATACTTACTGCTTCAAATTTATTACTTCAACACCAATGTCTCCCTTAAAAGATGGGTTGGCTTCCTCTTCAGAAGCCATAAATTTGACCAACAATTACAGTTATTTTTGCTTTAACTCAAGATGAACTGTAGAAAAAAGAGTATAGGAGCGTTGTGACATCTCAATTTTTTTTCCAGAACAAGATTTTATTTATTCTCTCCTACCCTGACTGCCCCTCCACACGGTCATAATTCTTTTTCCACTATGTAACTCTCTTTCATTACCTTATAGTTTGCACCTATTACCTTCCATCATGCCCCACTTTCCAATTTAACTCGCCTTCCACTCGCTTCCGTCTTCCTTCCTATCTAATTATTTTCTCACACTGTTCCTCTTTCTATTACAGGAACTCCTTATTACTACACCATATAATTGGCTTTCATTCTGCCCCCTAGCCTTACTTACTACTACCTTGCCTTAAGGGGATACGTTTTCTCTTGATAAATTGGGGGCCCACTGATTTCTCCAAACTATGTCACGAAACAGATCCTCCATTAGAGTACCATTGAGGTCGATTGTTTCCTGGTATTGTTTGGAGGAGTCAGTAGCCCTCCAATTTACCAACAAGGGACTCTACTCTTAATTAAATCCCATCCACTATACCTTACCTTACAGCCAGACAGTCACTACTCTGCCTTACAATCTACCTCAAAACCTACTTACCAACAACTTTCCCCTCTGTCCCTTCTGTTCATCTTCTAACTAGGTCACCCCACCTCACCCCACCTCACCCTGGCCGTCCACCGTTGTGTTCTAATGCAGTGTTTGGCAGAGGGCCATCATCACCGACCAAATTACAATCTTTAGCGATTTATGCCCCTCGCGTGTGCAGATGTCCGAATCCAGACCACCATTCAGTCTAGATTTATCGTGGCAGTATTCAGAGGCAGGCGCGCTGGAAAGAATTACACACATAAAACACAATTTTGAGTCTGAGCAAAATGCCAGATTTGCTCACAACAGCATGAAACTTATATCTGCTGGAAAAACAAACAAGCGATACTGGGATTTATTTCCACGTAAGCGCCTTCACACTATCAGTGATAATAACACCTTCAGTGGAGCTTCTATAACATTTGGACTTAATATAACTCCTGCTTCCCATAGAATGTCTCTTTGCCTTCTAATGGAATCCTCTCGTGTGTCTCATCTTTTTCTATCTCCTTCCTTGTGTCATTCATTATATTTTACCCATAACATGTTCTCTTCCGCTTCTCATTCTCTCACACCATTATCTTCCTTCTCTTCCTCCTTCACATTTATAATATTTTCTTCATTCCATGCTCTCAACTCCTCCTCATCCTCTTCCATTATTTTCTTCTCTCCTCCCGCCCTCTTTTCCTCTTCTCCTACTTCCTTTCCTCCTGTAATTTCATCTACCCCCCTGACCGCCGCCACCACCACCTCCTCCTCCTCCTCCTTACCTCACTACCGCAAACTCTAACAACTTTCATGGGGGAACTTCCCAACTCGAGTTTCCTTAAATTCCAAAGTCACGTTGGCCGCTGTTTTGACGGCATATTTCTCGCCCCATTTTGTGTCTTCCCTAACATACACAGAACTCAAACAGAGACACGCATGCACACGCTTATTCACACCCACACACACACACAAGCAAGCACTCACACGCACGCACACACGCATTTACACTTTACCCATTATATCCTTAACTGCATCAATCTGTTAACACTAAGCTCTCAGCAGTTCATATATCAACTTCCTTCTCATGTCTACCTAGTTCCCCTCACCTCTGATCTGTAGTCTCAACAACCTACAGTTCAGCTGATTCACCTATTCACAGCCCCCACCCGACCCCTCCATGGCTCCCCAGGCAGGAATTCGGGTCACGCGTACCCCAATGAGTTTAGCAAATTGGCGTAAGAGACGGGAGAATGGTGGGGCCCGATGAGAGAAGAGGTGCCACATAGAACTGAACTTATCACACGAGCATATTTCATCCGTATTCTGATCAATCTAATGTTTCCTCCGTTATCCATCTTTATTTGTAATTTATTCAGGTGTTTAGAAGACACTTTTACACGTAATTCTGAAAGCAACAACAATTCAGACAGGAGAAGTGATGATGATTGAAGGACGGAAAACGAAGGAATTATATATGTTTTCTAGTGTGCTGTAGGTACCATTAGTGAAGATCGTAGGCTGTGTACCAGATGCCACGTCATGAGGGTAATTTGGTAGAAAAAGAAAATATTTAAGGGGAGGTTTTTCCTTTGTTGTTGGTGAATTGGAAGGTCTGTGATTCCTCCAAACAATACCATGAAACAGATTCCCTATTAGTACCATTAATTAAGGGCATTTTTTTTCCTGGTATTGTTTTTAGGAATCAGTAGCCTACTATTTCACCAACGAAAGTATCTCTCCTAACACATTTCATTTAAGGTGGATGAGATCAATTTGGCAGATCTTAGCTTACACTGATTTTTGGAAAAGAAGTCACAAAGAAAAATTCGATAATACAGGTGTTGTTTTTTTGGCACATATTGGTAAGAGGAATCAGTCACCCTTAAATACACCAAACTGTCCATCAAAAAAAGGTTTGCCATAATAAGATTTCTTCTCTAATGAACTCCTGTACAGTTTGAAACAACGCTGACATTATGTGGGATGTGAACCTTTGCCTGGTGTGCTGGATCTAAAGGACAAATATAAATAGAGTTATCACAGTACTCGTGCGTTGCTCAGTCCACGTTTATCCTGATTTAATTAACCTTTAAAATTTGCAGGGGTGATTATTCTCTCTTAAAATGTTGGAATTAAGGTAGGATATATGTTACTTTTGTACTTTTATACCTAGAATAATTATATACGCACCCCCCAAAACCACCTATCCCCCCAAGCTTGTCCCCCCATTCCCGCACCCTCTTAATAAAATATATAAACAACCACTAGCGAAGTGAAATGCAGACACAGATTTTAGTCACAATAAAAGAAAGGAGCAGTTTTTACGTCTTGCCACATAATTATCTACATTTTGATATCTTTTAAGGTGATAATTCTTTTTTGGTACATTGGAGTGCCATGATTCCTCCAAAGTATGCTAAAAAAAACAGGACCAGAAGAGCATATATAATAAGTGTTCTGTCGCTTGGAATAATTTGGAGGAATCGGTGTGCTCCAGATTTACCAACACAAAACAACTTCCCCCTCAATCCAAGAGGACACATTGTAACAGATTCGTAGCAATATGAGTCTGAATGAATTTAAGATAGGGTAAAATTCGCTAACCTTTCTCAGAGTGACTTCCATGTGCGACTGGAGTAAACTTTCTTTCTAGGAAGGTCTAAATATTCAGGCTGGATCCAGGAACACTTATGCTAATATAACTTTGGCCTTGGTATCCGCTGTCTTATGATAAATGTTTGCCGGTAAGTCTCCCATGAATACCTGAATACAGAGTGGAGTTTTCTTCATCAGTTATGGACCGCTGGCTGACTGTGTGTGTGTGTGTGTGTGTGTGTGTGTGTGTGTGTGTGTGTGTGTGTGTGTGTGTGTGTGTGTGTGTGTGTGTGTGTGTGTGTGTGTGTGTGTGTGTGTGTGTGTGTGTGTGTGTGTGTGTGTGTGTGTGTGTGTGTGTGTGTGTGTGTGTGTGTGTGCAACAAGACGTAAAAGGTCGAGGTTGAATGGGGGATCGATGGAACAGAAAAGGATGAAGGTGAAATAAAAAATAAATAAAAAATAAATAAAAAATAAAACGTTAAGATGAATGAAGGAAAGTACGGGCGAAAAATATTATTCTCAGACACGATTTTTACCAATATACTAGATAAATAAAGAATCAATGTACAGTACACCCAGTAAATGTACTATATTGGCCACCCTGGTTACCGATACGCCTCACCAACCACTGCCTGGCAATACTGGTAAAAGGAGATAATGTAGCTAAAATTTTGTGAGAGAGAGAGAGAGAGAGAGAGAGAGAGAGAGAGAGAGAGAGAGAGAGAGAGAGAGAGAGAGAGAGAGAGAGAGAGAGAGAGAGAGAGAGAGAGAGAGAGAGAGAGAGAGAGAGAGAGAGAGAGAGAGAGAGAGAGAGAGAGAGAGAGAGAGAGAGAGAGAGAGAGAGAGAGAGAGAGAGAGAGAGAGAGAGAGAGAGAGAGAGAGAGAGAGAGAGAGAGAGAGAGAGAGAGAAAAAAAAAGGAGAGAAAAGAGAGAAAAGAGAGAAAAGAGAGAGAAAAGAGAGAGAGGGAATATGTCCCCTGTTCAAACAAGTTACTGAGGAAAAGATGACTGACTGTTGACTAACTATTATTCCTTCCCTTCCAAACACTCCTTCCTGCCTTCACCTAAAATGCACAACACCCAACTGTAAACAAAAACACCAACAGGAAAGCAATCAGCATGTACTGGGGAAACTAACAAGTAAAAACAACGAAAGCAAGAAAGCAGGAGAAAAGTGACAGAAAAGACGATAATTACGAAAACGGAACGCACTAGTAAATTTTCAACAGCACACAACCACACACACACACATACACACACACACACACACACACACACACACACACACACACACACACACACAATAAATAAATAAATAAATAAATAAAACGGTATGACATTCTGGGTCTGTTAGTGAAAATGTTCGATGTTTCTATTATAAAAGATTTTCTGTAAGTATTTAAAGTATATAATGGTTTTCATGCACATAATCCTCCAATTTAATGATAACATAAGTAATTTCATCTTTTAACAACTGGAAATTATAATGTTATCAGGGAGTAAAAAAAAAAAAAAAAAAAAAAAAAAAAAAAAAAAAAAAAAAAAAAGGAAAATTGCCGACTGTGATCTTACGGACTGTACACAAAGAATTATTACAGAAGCCGCACACACCAGCACAATAACACAGATACGATCCTTGAGGGACTCTGTGATGTAGTCAGGAAGTTGGAGGTAAACGAGTCCTTCAAACAGTGCCATGGAACAACACCTATATAAGGAAGGAGCGTGTTTCGGGGCATACTCAGGAGGAATCAGAAGCCTCCAATTCTCAACACAATTACAGGAACCTTTAATAAGAAGATACTATTAATTCAAGATCAGATAATGCCACGTGATGAGTGAGATAAGTCTGAAAGCGAGGGAGGCGGCCAGGGAGGAATATGATGTTAATAAGATTGGACACATAGGTGATGATAATGATGATGAATATTCCTTCTTCTCCTTCCTCTTTCATCACACTAGACACGCGAGTAGGTGTTCCTATTCATTTTAGAGGCGTTATAAACCTCAATTCCTTTCCCTTCACTACACACAATATGACATTCCCTACACTTCAATATGCTCGTCTGTTCTTTCCTCTCTCTTCCAATCCCATGCAAGTATATTCTTTCAAACCGACTGATATTACTGTATGCCTTAGTGTTTCTCTCTCTTAGCCCTATTGATACTGTGTACATCTTATTTCCTCTCTCTCACTTCCTCAATACCGCTACTCCCTTCACTCCAATATTCCCTGAGCCCTTCCTCTTCCCCTCTTCCCCTTCCTACCACCAGGCACCTCAGCTGACCGCGGGAGCCAACCAGGGGAAATGGTGACCCGTGATCGATGTGGACCAGCCCGATAGGAATCTTAAGGCGGGGTCCAAGGGAAGCTAAAGGTGATTCGGGCCTGGAACTTGCCTACATTTTTTACTCAAATCATTTCCATATGTCACTCCTTTTTCCTCTAGAATAATTTCACTACCCAGTCCTCACCTTGGTCTCAAAAGGTAATAATAAACTATTCAAAACGTGTGACAGCTAAAGGTACATCAATATATATTTTTCTCTGACATTTATCCCTTCCCATATTCCATTCTCTGAAGTCATCCAACACATACATACATATTATAACATCTGAGGATATTAACACTTTATAGACTATAGTGCCACTCTTCATTAGGTCCCATTTAGATCCCACTAACCTTTATTAAATAAGAGTTAAGAGTGCCACTAATTATCTCAAAATAAATCTTCACATGGCAAAGAGTCATAATGGTGCCGAGGGAAATGTGCAGTGAGGAGGAACCATTATTCACTGAGTCCCGATCGTACTAGAAGAGAGGCATTTAGCGTTGGGGAAAGTGAGAGGAAAAAAATAATCACGACTCGCGAGAGGAATTAGTGAAACTTGACAAAGAAATTAATGAGCGGGTATTAATCACAGACTCATTCAGACCCTTTGAATTGTAGACTCTTTCCCCGCGACGAAAAAGAAAAGGCGATAATGTGGAGGATCGTCATTTGTCGTCCCTGTCCCTTGCTGACACACCGAGTCCTGAAGGGGGTCTGGTGCACCGGAGATGTCGCTCCACGAATTAACGTCTGGAGTCTGCATGTATATTTTATGTTGTTTGTTAGCAATGCACATCTCTCTCTCTCTCTTTCTCTCTCTCTCTCTCTCTCTTTCTCTCTCTCTCCTCGTTCCTGTCAGTGTCCAGGAATTCATCTCTATCTCCCCCCCCCTCTCTCTCTCTCTTTCTCTTTCTCTCTCTCTCACCCAGTTCCTGTCAGTGTCCAGGAATTCACATGTATATTTTCACCTTCCCTCCACCAACTCCCCCAGCAACAAAAGCCTGTCTCTTCTTCCTCCTCTTCTGGTCCCCCTCCCCCTCCCCCTTTCCCTTAGTAATTTTTATTGTTCACTCTCGAGTATAGGAATAAAGTTTTCATATTCCAAATTCTGTTTTGCTAGTCCCTTTATCACTCTCTCTATCTTGTATTTTTTTTTTTTTTTTTACTGTTTTATTATTTCCTTCTCGTACTTTTTCCATCATATTCCCTCTCATGCATATCTCGTCCTTCACGTTTATTCTATATGCATTTATCTTTTCGTCTCCCTGTCTCCATATTTCATCTCGAATATCATCTTTTTTTATTTCCTCTTCCTCTTCCTCCCTTAAGAGTACATGCCTTCCTTCAGTCTTGTCCTCTTTCTATCTATTGTATCTATCTAAAAAAAAAATTCTATCAATATACAGTTTTGATGAATAATAATGATATTTTTATTGTGTCGTCGTATGGTTTATTTTCATCTCCCAAACTGTGGCTTTTCCTGAATGCCGTCAAATTTCCCCTAAAAAATATTATGGTTGTACAGTCGCAGCATATAGTCCTTGACCAGGGTATAAGGGGACGTCTGTTCAAGGACTATGTGCCGCGACTGTACTCGTGGTTGTACTGCACAAACCATTAATTTACCTATATTAATTTGTTGGGAACTTTTTTTTTTTTTTATATCACATTGATCGGTGATGGTTTTCCTGCACAAACTTATCACTCACACTTCTCATCATGAAACAATTATTTACAAATTTGGGAGGTTTACAATATTGCCGCAGAAAAACCGATAATTGGCAATCGTATAGGCTACACACACGAGTTATCCGAGCGTGAAAGGGAGGGACCATTCGGAAAAATTTGGGTGATGGTAAATTGGAACCAACTGATTTCTTTAAGAGGTGAGCCCCGAAAAACAAACAAAGTATTCTTATTCTATTTAAGTTTTTTTTCATCTGTATCTCTATTTGTTTGTAAGAATCTGAAGTCTCCAAATCTACAGCATAATATCATCATCATACTCCTTTACCCCAAATAACAACCGAAGAATAATTATTGTGGTCTTGTTATTATAAGTCTTAAATTGTGGGGACAGTGTAGTGTTGGTAAATCTGGAGCAACTGATTCCTCCAAACAATTCCAAGCAACAGGACACTATTATATTAGTTCATCTGGTCCTGTTTCTTGGCATACTTTAGGTGAATGAAGGCACTCCAATGAACCAAAAGTATAATCTCTCTCTTTAAATAATTCATGGCCAAATAAGGAATAAACAGTATAGGTTCCAGTCTGCTACCGACACCTTCACAAACCCCTTAATTAACGACATAGTATACATTTGGTACATTGGAGCACCAGGAGTCCTCCAAATTATGATAGGACACAGGACCAGATGAACGAAAATAATAGTGGCCTGTTGCTTAGACTAGTTTGGAGGAATCAATTGTTCTTTATTTGCCAACAGTATACTGCCCCCTTGCCTGTGTTAATATATTGTTGGTAATTGTAGAGTAGGTGCGTCTGTGGCTTACCTACCTCGTCCTAATGAAAGCAGGGAACGATTTACTACATGGCTTGGAAATACTATATATATACACGATGAGACGGTGGAGGAGAGGCGGAGAGAGAATGAGAAGCGAAGAGGAAAGATAGAGAGAGATTTGGTCGAGAGAATGATGAGAGAAAAGGAAAGATAGAGACTTGGTAGAGAGAATGATAAGAGAAAAGGAAAGATAGTGATTTGGCGGAGAGAATGTGAAAAGATAAGATACAGGCTTGGATGAGAGAATGTTGATGGAAACTGGTGGTGAAGAGAGGAAAGGGAGAGACTGTGGTGGTGGAGGAGAGAGGAAAGGGAGGGACTGTGGTGGTGGAGGAGAGAGGAAAGGGAGGGACTGTGGTGGTGGTGTAGAAAGGAAAGGGAGGGGGACTTTGGTGGTGGTGGAGGAGAGAGGAAAAGGAGGGACTGTGGTGGTGGAGGAGAGAGGGAGTGGGAACCTGGTGTTGAAGGAGAAAGAGGGTTAACAGACTGAACATGAAAATTGATTTGGGAAATGGCTAGGAATGATAGGGTTACCAGCAAGGGGTGAATAACCTATAGAGTTGTGGAGAGAGGATGGGGAGAAAAGGTAGACTGATAGAGAGACAGAATGAATGAGATACAGAATGAATGAGAGTAAGTGAAGATGAAGTAAGAGAAAGGAGAGAAGGTGGTAGGAAGATAAAATTGATGAGAGAAAGTGAAGGTGGAAGAGGAGGAGAGACAGGAGGGAAGTTGATAGAGAAATGGGATGGATGAATGAAAAAAAATGGAAATATGGAGAGGGTTGAGTTTGGGTGAGGCTCCACATTTGTGTTCGATATTAATAGAAATAATAGTGTCCTTTGCAGTTGAGTCAATTCTAAGTTACTGCATAGCCTTTCTTTTGTATCTGCTGGTCTACACGAATGTCTGTGAGAGCAAATCAAATTCTTATGAGGAAAGGTAACCAATTTTCACAAACCATGAATAAGAAACTCCCTTCCCTTCCTTCCTCCCTCCTTCCCTTCCTTCCTCCCTCCTTCCCTCCCTCCCGATGATAGAGGCGTCATTGGAAGTCATATGTATTCATGGCATCCTTATACATATATAGCTCTTACACGACCGGTCAGAAATGAATATTACACCATTTGCAATATTCACGGAACATCAACATGGAGATTAAGTGACTTATAAGACGGGAGTGGTGGGTCAGTTATATCCCATACCACGTCCCATACCACGCACACTTGGCAGGGGAAGTTGTAGTTTATCAAATCTATATTATCCACGTCTCTCTCTCTCTCTCTCTCTCTCTCTCTCTCTCTCTCTCTCTCTCTCTCTCTCTCTCTCTCTCTCTCTCTCTCTCTCTCTGTGTGTATGTGTGTGTGTTTGCATGTGTGTGTGTAGTGTGTAATGTGTGTGTGTGTGTGTGTGTGTGTGTGTGTGTGTGTGTGTGTGTGTGTGTGTGTGTGTGTGTGTGTGTGTGTGTGTGTGTGTGTGTGACTGGCGATTAAGTTCTTATAGTGTCATCCGTCATAACATTATCTATGATTCAGAGATGTTACGAGTGAAGTGATAAAATAATGTTTGTTGAATCTACGATATTCCACACATACAGAAATATTAGAATATATACTTTTCATCCGATTCACCCGAGCAATGTGTATGACCTGTATACTAACGAACAATTAAAGAGCAAGACAAGGTATAGAAAAAAAAAAAAAAAAAAAAAAAAAAATCTATTAGGTCGCGTTATTTCTCTATAAATACTCCCAACTAATCTATGCTGGATAAATGGCCGTCATTTCAAAATAATCATACGTGCACCTCGGGACAAAATATCTGGGTCGTGCTGGAAAAAGGTGTGTGTGTACATTTCACGCAGCAATTAGGGCAGGGGTCCAGGAAAATAGAGGTCTGGCTGGCTGGCTGGTTGGATGGTTGGTTGGCAGTGGCGACAGGGTGGGGTTGGCAGGGTTATACAGGCCTGCCGGCACCCTGTTAGTACAGAGACTGGCACCTCACTCACATCCCGTTACTGGCACCTCACTCACATCCCGTTACTGGCACCTCACATCACATCCCGTTACTGCTGTTGCACTGACTGTTACGTCCTACTGTCGCCATCGTGTGATCCTGGAATGCAACACGCCAATGGAACTTTTTTATTTATTTATTGTCTTTCCTTTTTTTTCCAGAACCACTTATTTAACACGTTGATACAATTTTGGCGTGCCATTTTAATTTCACTCTGGGACACTACGGTCGATATGTAATATAAAATTTTCAAGTTTACTTATTTTTAAGCGCGAATAAATATCGAAGGAAAACACACCCACACACTCACACACACAAACTCTGGACAGTTCTACCAATGGTATATTTTAATGTTCAATTTAAAGGTATTACAGTAAAGATGCTAAAGCTTTACCAACACAAAATTCCCCTTTTAAGGACAAGTATTGGGCGACAGTAACGATGAAAACAAGATACCAAATATACAAGTCAGTTGAATATATGGATGGTAGTGACAGCCAAGTACCGACGACAATCACATCACATAAAAATATATTATATATACATACATATATATATATGAAATGTTTGAAAGTATGTGGTGTGTTCAGTCGTATTAGTTCTTGTTAGCGCAATAAGAGGTCCTAGTTGGTACAGAAAATCTTATATGATGTGGTGTACTGTACATCAGGAATTAATGTACAAAATAGTTTGGTGATCAAGCCATAGTAGACATTAAAGTTTAGGAGTTACTGCGTAGTGAGGAAAACCATGGTACTTGATCAGCATTGTTAAGGAAGGTTTCATTTATTAAGGCCCCTGTGATCGTGTATACAAAATTGGAGGCTTCTGATTTCGTCTGCCTATGCCACAAAACAAGCTCCTTCTATATAGGTAGTGTTTCGAGGCAATAGTTGAAGGACTCATTTACCTCCATTTTCTGACTACAACACAGGGTCCCTCAAGAAGAGTATTATGTGGTTTAGTATTGCTGCAGGTTACTCTCAGTCCTCCATTCATCACTTCTCTCATCACTCCACACAGAGTCAATATTTAACTCTACGAAATTGGCTGAAGTTTTCAAGTATTTAACCAACGTTCTGACATCCGGGTAATTCCACGAAGCGGGTTAATTTATGTGGGACTCCCTTCATAAAATTAGTTAATAAAAAAAAAATATTGTTAAGTTATATAGGCTATGTTTCATTTTATGTAGAGACCATTACATGCAGTAGATAAACGTTCCACCACACATATGATAGCACACGCAAACGAGCTGGGGGCAAACACACACACACAAAAAAAAAAATCAAACATGGATACACTCACACAAACAAGTAATAAAGACACACACACATTCACACAAACAAACAAAATAAACACACATTCACAAAAACAAACAAACACACACACATTCACACAAACAAGCAAAGAACATTCACACAAACAAGCAAAGAACATTCACACAAACAAGCAAAGAACATTCACACAAGCCATGAAAGAAAACACACACGCACACACACACACACACAAACACCTAATACTATCGAGTGGGAAGGCAGCATCTGAGGGAGAGAAGGTGGGCGGGGATGACGTCTCATTACTCAGCGCACAATGAGCCCTGAGGACCACCAACAGCCCTGGAAATATCTGCTAACGATGCTCTTGCCACACCCAGAGCACGGCATTTGAATGTAAAGAGACGCTTGAGAAAATGGGAGGGAGAAAAGAGAAAAGGACCCTGCTGCATGCCGGAAAATTCTACTATTGGAAGGAATCTTATATATGACATGTGTTAGAAAGTTTGGAGATTTGTGTATGATTTAGTGTTTGATATTCTACTATTAGAAGGAATCTTATATATGACATGTGTTAGAAAGTTTGGGGATGTGTGTGAATGATTTAGTGTTTGATATTCTACTATTTGAAGTAATTTTATATATGTGTTAGAAAGATCGAGAATGTGTGAATGATGTACAGTATGATTATTCTACATCAATCATCATCAATCAATCAATGTATATTAAAAATTGCAACCTTTCCAAACTTTCAAAAACGCTCATTTTTTCAATATTTTTTTTCAATTTTTAACGATTCCAAGATAAAATGTTTCATCTTCACTATTCCACAGAGATACAAGAGACATTGCCCTTTATATTTGGCAGAGATAAGTATTAACAGATGTGGGTGGGTGGGTGGGTGGTAGGAAAGATGTGGGTAGGTAGGTAGTACGTGGGTAGTGGGTGGGTGGGTAATTCGTAATTCGTGAAACATTATGATGGTGTATAGACGAACGATTGTAAAAAGAGAAGATAAAAGTGAAAGATGAAAAGAGAGAAAGTGGAAGCAGTGATGACGGAACACTTATGGGCATCACTCAACTTCTATCTTTCCAACCGGTCATATTCTTAGTTATTCGAGTCTGGCTTTTTGACACTCATAACTGGACCATTAGGTAACAGTGGCTTGACCTATATTGTGGCTTGTCCTATATTGTGGCTTGTCCTATATTGTGGCTTGACCTATATTGTGGCTTGACCTATATTTTCCGTGGCCATGCTTAAATAAAATCACAAAGTTCAATAGATTAATAAATATTGCTCAACTCCATAAGGAAAGAGGTCTCAAAACTTGCCTCATGCTACGACCCGTGTGTTCTCACCGTACTTACCTGCAGGAAATAAGAGAAGTGCTCTTTGATGCTGTTCTGGGTGGGAAAAAATATGCTCCAGAAATACCCGAGCAAAAGGAAGCTCATTAGACGCCGCATTTTCCAGCGACAAGCAAATACGCTGGAACTCAGAAAAGGGATAAAAACTTGGCACCATTGTTAGCTCGGCGAAAAGAATGGTCAACACGAGTTAGTTTTTTTTCTGCACAGCATTTCAGTCGCGTGAGTCTCCAAATTCATAAACAAAAACTAGAGTTTTATAAATGAAATTGACGACAAGTTTAGCAATCAACCAGACGAAAATGTTGTAAAGGTTTCGTCACATTAAAAATGTATTCTCTCTTCAGACAAAATAACAGCAAGGGCTCTCTAGAAGGAAACTCTATCAGGGCTTATGCTCCACAGTCAAAATGGATGATGAAAACTCTATGCAGACTACATCACAGACTAAGCAGATTACACTTTGACCTCTGGTGGCAGCTGACATGATATCAGTCCTGGATTGTACACTTTTTAGTTCTCTGGTGCTTCAATTTTTATATTTACCGCAAGTCGTATAAACATGGCGGGTGTTTGGTTTTACTGGCAAGTTATCCGACTTTCAAAGGACCGAATCCTGCTATATATAGTTAGGGATTATGAACACACAAAATAGTTTCCTATGAAGTGAGTGGGAGTCAGCCGTTGGACGAGAAGGATAAAAACATTTACCATCACTCTCCTCGCACACCACACAGCCAACCACTGTAGAAATTAAAGATCAACCAATTCTTAAGATCTTTCTCAGGTTCTCCCTGCCTACGACATCGTTCCCGTGCGACGTAGTGGAACGGTTAAGCCTATCCAATTTAATTAAGGCAAGACCGCAGCAGTGTTTGGCTTTCTTCTTTAGCCCGTGTAATGTATAACACGATTCCACTCTTTCTTAGGGTACAGGGATACATTATGTCTCGGATATTAAGGGTTGAAATGTATACTCAATTAATTAATCTTTGTCTTAAAACTTGATGGGTGATAAGTTATAGAGTTGATGAGATATCAAGATTGAGTATTACAAAGTGATAATGAACATAGTAGAAGGTGGAGTTGGAGTTTATATTCAAATGATCACAAGATTACAAATAATGACACAGAAAGACTTTAGTTATAGAAACTTTTTATAATCTGAGAAATTTGGATTAAAGGATAAGACTATTTTCTATCGACCTACATATAGACAACAGTAGCATCAGAAGAATTAAGAAGGACAGAACATAATCCGTCATGAGTGGTATGAAGGTTAACCTGCATGGGTCCATTCGTGGGTTGGATGAGTGGAATGGGTCTCAGCCGGTGTCTCTCACTAGATAATCCGGGTTCATTAGTGGCCTCAGATTACACCCGCATTCCACACCATCCACACCCGCTCTAAACTTCCTTCATCAGCCGCTGCACAACAACCTCCCTCCATGGCCGCTCCAAACCTATTTTCATAACATCTCCAAACCTACCTCCAAAGCCCCTCCAACCCTTCCTCCATGGTCTATTTAGTTACTCTACTCAGTGGCTTCATTAATACTATCACATTAGCTGCTATAGATCTCTTAATACATTTTACTTTTACAGAATCAGTATTCGCTATGATTAAAGGACCCTGTGAATGCGTATGAGACCTGGTGGCTTCTGAGTCCTCCCGACCATGCCACGAAACAAGCTCCTTCAAAGTAGGTGGTGTTTCGTGATAATGTTTGAAGGACTCACTAACATCCAATTTTTCTCAATAGATCACGGGGGACCTTAAACCAGAAGACAGATTTATGGAAGTGTATAAGTGAAGAAAGTTATGTATATCAGCAGGGCCTTATAACACTGTCTGGAAAATTTGGAGACAAGTACAGGTTCCATTTTTTTGCTTGTCGAGTAAATAAGTCTGGCGTAATAAAATTTAAAATGTAAAACACTCTAGTCATACCTGGAGGTTAAAACGTAATATACATAAACTCTTGGGTGATATTTACTTTTTATTTTAAGACACAAAGGCAGTTAACTAAAGCCAGAATAAAATAATGCATTAAAAAAAAAACTCGGAGTGCATGACAATATTCAAGTTGATGCTGAAAATTTAAACACACACAATACAAACTTAGTTAATCATTTGTTAGTTTCCCTCTAGTAAATAAACTGGTATAAAATCCTATAAAAATCTTAATAGTAATTTCTACTGCGTTGGAAACAGCCGTTTATTCGTTATAATATGGAAATTCATGAAAAACAAAAGCTAGATACCAGTCTGGATAATCCCTCTACATGTCGAAACCTTAGTCGTGAATTTTACATATGCTTCACCCATGTATGTGTGAGTATGAGTATTGGTTTGATTACTTGTCCAATCAACAGTAGAGAGGATACTTGGAAGTAGCGTGAAGCGTTTTGATAATTATTTGCGTTGATGAGAACCCATTAAAAGGATCGTAAAAAGAGATTAAACTGCTCGGCCCAGCTGGTTTTAAATGCTTGAATTAATCTCCGTTTTATGTAATAATAACATACGCTGAAATTTTACAAAAATAATATATATAATGACTTGAACAGAAACTTATTCCACTCATGAAATGCTTCCACTTACATCATCATCAATATCAACACCAGCATCATCATCACCATCATCACAATCATCATCATCATCACTATCATCATCATCATCATCATCATCATCATCATCACTATCACTATCACCATCACTATCACCATCACTACCATCATCACCATCAGGCTCGTCACCCAGAATATTAATCATCAAACAATTGCCATGGACTTACACAATCAGACGCCCTACATTTAGATTACAGGCTGTTGACACCAATATTTTAGATGCTACACCCACCACTAGGTTTCTGAAGCCTGATCGAGTGTGTTATTACTTCACTACAGAACAATGACCTATATGGCCTTCAGTCACTCACTCTTATAGTCTACTCGCTAATGTTGTTCTGTTCCATTATACCAGGAGGTTAAAATATTCTTCTAATTTTTCCATAATGAATGTGATATTTATCCCACAGAAATGTATGTACAAATAAACACGTAAACAAAAATAACTCACTCACATAGGCCTACAAATACAAACACAAACACACACATATTTACGGTGTGTGTTTAATTTAATGCTGATCATGTTAATATCATGTCATTCTTATTCATAATACTTTTCTGTTTATCACATTCATTTTTATAGTTTTATTCCTAATTTCACTTCAATTCCTTTTTAAAATCGTATTCTCTCCATCTACTTATATTTATACTTATTCTCTTTTCTATCTCTCGCTCTCTCCTCTCTGTCTCTGTCTCTATGTCTCTATGTCAAACTCTCACTCTTTCATTCTACTTATTTTTACATCCACTTTCATATATATCTCTCTCTTCATTATACTAGTTATACTAATACTCTCTTATTACTTTCTTCATTCCACCTATTTTTATACTTACACTTTCTTATTACTCTCTCTCTACTTTACTTTCCCTAATTCTATATTTATATTCTCTTATTATTCTGTCTCTACTTTCCTTTCCCTATTTTTATACTAGTCTTATACTCTCTTATTAATCCCTCTCTACTTTCGTTTCCCTTGGGTTCCTGGTGGTGAGGTACAGAAAGGAGGGCTGGCTGGCTGCTCCCTCTCTGACCCTCTCTTTGTCAGGGGTGGATTGGCCTGGTAAATCAATTATGCGTTTCCTTGATCACCCCTTTTCCTGTGGTGGGCGCTGGTAGGGAATACAAATAAGGAGTGAGTGGGTGGGTGGGTGGGTGGGTTGGTTGGGTGGGTCACATTCCCTTACCCTGCCTGACCTGATCTGACCTACTGAATGCTGTGGTAGGTCACGAGGGAACATTGCTGTGGTGTAGTGAACGTGTTGCAATACCGGGTCAACAGGGAAGGGTGTATGTGTATTGAGGAACGTGATACACAGGCGCACACACACACACACACACACACACACACACACACACACACACACACACACACACACACACACACACACACACACATATATACACACACACACACATCAATTGACGGATGAAAACAGGTCAGCCTTCCACCTCATGACTATAATATATCTCTCCTCTCCCATCAGTCACCGATAAATATTTACTGATCACCATTAACCTATGAGTTTAGGGAATAGTGGACTAAATAAACCTTTATTTTTTTTTGTTTTCAGACACTTTTTCCTCAACGTGTAATCGTAACAAAAGGTTCTGATTGTATACCAGTGCTGACTCCATATATAGACATTATCAGGGAATAGATGAAAAACAACAGAAAAATATGGCCTCCTAACAAATACAAACGCTTTATATATTAAATTTATTTCCTGATGTTTATTTCCTGACTTTTATTTAATGATTTAACTATAGGTTATTGATGTCTCTCTCTCTCGTTCTTTCTTTCTCTCTTTCTCTCTCTCTCTCTCTCTCTCTCTCTCTCTCTCTCTCTCGTTCTCTCTCTCTCTCTCTCTCTCTCTCTCTCTCTTTCATACACACACACACACACAACAACAGCATAGAGAGACCATATAGAGTTGTTACCTCATACTCCATCAGGGTAATCAGTAAAGGGTTTAATGGGACCATCTATTGTAAGCAAATTGCAGAGCTGTTAATTATTCCTCCAATCCATACTATAGGAAAATGACTAGCCTAAAGCACCACCTCAGTATACCATTAGTGACTAGGGGCTGTGTTCTATAGCAGGATTATAGGAGGAAATAACACATCTCCAATTCACAGTCAATAGTTGATCACCATTAAGGGGGTAATACACTTTTGGCACATTGAAGTGTCTTAATTCCTCCAAAGTATGTCAGAAAACAGGACCAGATTAGCAAAAATAATGGTGGTCTGTTGCCTGAAGTAGTTTGGGGGAATCATTTGCTCCGGATTTACCAACAGTGTACTATGCCCCTTAAATTGATATAAAGCGGGATGACTAAATATTTAATGCATCACGTAGAGCAAATGAGATTTATTTATATTTCATTGCAGCTGTTGATTTGGTTTTTGTGCATTTCGTTTTCCTCGTCATTGTTGTTTTGGCCATACTTTTTATCCATGCTTTATATAACTGTGATTGACTTTGATAAGGAACTTTCTGTTTGTCTCTTAAAATCAGTATATCATTTTTTATCGGAGCATATTTGCATGTATATATAGTAAAAACAATTATCGTCTATTTCTCCAAAAATATTCCAAATATGTGCGTCTGGATACGCTATTATCATTTGGAGAATACTGAAATTTATAAACCATGCAAGGACCTCCATAATAAAACCTACGGTACCTCTCTAGCTTTATGTATGACCAAACTAACTTAGACAATAGTTCCAATATATGATTGGAACATGCTGCAGTTGAGGTTTTTATTGTTTATAAATTAAATCTATTATTGAAGTGCCCTTGATAACATTCGTATGAGGAACTAAATAATGTAAAAGTGGTCTTACAATAAAACAAGATTTTGTTGAAAAAATAGTTTTCATATTTATTAAATTGTCGCTGGCTTTCCTGATCAACTGTTTTGTTTACTTATATGTCACTTAATAACACACTGTGTTAAATACGTCATTTGAAATAAAACATTCCAGCAAAAGAATGGCTAATAACAGAGCAAATCGAGGTAAAAAATAAGAAATTTGGGGTAATTTCAGTGCTTTGGGTGACGGAAGAGCTGCCGCCCAGGCACGCAAGCCAGCAACCAGGCGGTCATTTACCTTAATCCCAATGGCGATTGAACACCGGGTGTAATATACCGAGGTCTGTCATGATACAAGGGTAAATCCTGTTCAAGAGATGCTACATCAATGAGATTTGGTTAACCTTTAGTTTGGTTTGTGTTTATTAGTCCACGTTGTCGGTATACTGTACATAGCGATGAGAGAGGTAATTAAAATATTCTCAGGTGCAGAACGAACTAGACTTAATGTAAGACCAATACATTCCTGGAATTAATTAATAGTAATGACATGATTGGTTGTCTGCTTAATGAAAACATTCTTGTGTATAGTTTGGTATACATTAAACAATAAACAATGGTTGATGACGTCGATATATATTCTGAATTATTGATATTTTATGTGTCAACAGGAAACGCTCCAGACCTCCAGAGATAAATAAAAGTAATATAACTGAACCAATAACCAATACCTTTGAGTCCAGTTTACATTCTCGGGAAAAAACCACACGATTTAAAGGCACTACAATTTATCGGTGGAAACATTAAAGGCAAAGAAAACCAGAGCGATTTTTCCCTCGCTCCTGAAAGACTTTGGTAAAACACAGAACTGGGGGGAGCGAGTGGCCTGATCTTAGTAATCCTCAGGAAACCACTCGACCCTCTTAATTCCAGTCGTAAATGAAAGCTTTAACGTGCCTCACTGAAGCCACAGGTACTGGAGGCAGAGATCAAAGGGTCACTGAGACACACACACACACCTACCCTTGCACGAACTCATTTCTCACAAGTAGCCTACACAGGCGAGTTAATTTCCTAAGAGGTAAGTACACCTAACTTTGCAGAGTACTTTTATATTACCCAATTTCACATATACACATGATGAATAAACAATCATGTACACATTGATTACACGCAAGCACACACACACACGCAAGCACACACACACACACACACCTCTTCAATCGTTCATTTATGACACTCACTGCTTTCAAGCATTAATTTCCCTCACGCACACACACATACACACACGCACGGTGACATGTACTCGATTCACACACATAAATTTATACAAAAATACATACATCGGTGCAAATGTAGGTCCCCCGCCCCTTTATTCTAATAAAACACCGTCATTATAGTTAAAGTAGGATTCTTTCTCGACCTTTTCTAAATAATTCAGTAAATAAATAAACACTACCGGTATCTAAAATGGACGAAGCACCCACATACAAACTCAAGCATAATTAGCTTCTATTTAACTATTTTTCTACTATATTTATTAATCTTTCTGTTTATTTATCTATGTACACTGGTCAGTTGAACCTCTATATGCACTCAATGCTGATGTATGAAGGTTAATTGAATCTAAAACACATTGACAGTTCGACTAGTCATGGCAAAATTGAATGTTTGGTAATAGTTTAATGAGGGTTCCATCCCATCAGAACCTTGACGAGTCCCATACACACACAATCATCTGCATGGTCGAGTGTATAGTCTTTATAATACACAAACACATTCATTCAGTGATGAGAACCTATAGCCACGAGGATGTAGTCATATAATATTAATATTCTAAAGTTCATCGAATCCAATTATCTAAGGTGTTATTCGGAAGGTATGCACAAACTATTTAAACTAATTAATTCTCTTGGTATGTGAAATTTGAATCATGACATTATCAAACAGTTAATGAACCCAGTCACAGTCAGTCATTGTGTTTCCAGCTGTATACAATGGACTGACTGGAATCAGGTAAATATGCTCCACTGAATCGGTACTTAATGCTCTTTCTATGAACGTACAGTCGGCAGCACAAGTTCGCTTCATTTCCACCTGTGTAGGCTATGTATTAGCTATAGCGGTGTTGTAATACAATTTTAATGCAGAGATGACAACAGATACAGTTCTCATATGGTAAATTACGTATGTTGTTGGAATAAAAACTGGTTCACAATGCAACTATCTGGTCATATTAACAATATTAATTAAGTACATGAGATGGACGCGAATTTAAGCTGCCGGGTGTACATTCCGGGTTCATAATAGTACTTTTATGAAGCATATAGAATAATAGATACATTATCGACCATCGTGCATATAATACGAAGCATAATGAAACTATACAAACATTATCAGACAATAAACACTCTATTCCACGAACACATAAACACTGATATTTACTCCCATCTAAATACATATACAGCAAACACTCTATAATCTACATACACCATCCACGGACATAAAATAATTAGCATTAACATTCTCATAAAATATTATAGTGTACATGAACGCATTGTTGATGGAGAATGATATGTACACAAGTTATATATTATACAAACCATTAATGATAATTGAAATTGGCTTCGTTCCTACTGAGTTAGTCATAACATAAAAATATAATAGGAATGGAAGTGGTAAATCTTGCTTTCCATACATACATGTGTCACAGATCATCATTACCCTTAGTAAGCTCTGTATGCTATAGGCAGGATTTTATTTATTACGTTCTGACACTTGGTGTATATTTCACGTTGACCATTATCTAGGTCTGGACCAACACTCACCAGCTAGCCAGCTCTCTCTCTCTCTCTCTCTCTCTCTCTCTCTCTCTCTCTCTCTCTCTCTCTCTACACGTACACACACACACACACACACATACACACACACACACACACACACACACACACACACACACACACACACACACACACACACACACACACACACACACACTCTCTCTCTCTCTCTCTCACCACACATACACACACAGACACTTTACGTGAGACTTCGTAACTGGCACCCACCCACATACAGAAGGATATAAGGGTTTAATCCCAATTAAATGCTGCTGTCATGATATATTTAGAGCAACTAAAAGCCGTGCATAGCTGAGCCACACGCATCAACTCGACTCTCTCTCTCACTCTCTCTCTCTCTCTCTCTCTCTCTCTCAAGGTCAGAGAGAGAGAGAGAGAGAGAGAGAGAGAGAGAGGAGAGAGAGAGAGAGAGAGAGAATGAATAAATGAATATAACAAAATCCTGTAAAGTGCCAGAACCAACTATCTCTCCATGCACAATATATATCTTTCATTCTTCAAAGACTCAAGAGTAAGAACCGCTCCAGAGAAACGATTGGCAGCTCTGACTTGACCTTGGGGTGGTGTGGCTATAATTACTGTAGTCTCTTTCCATTCCTTACCCTTACCCTTGAGAACAGTGTCTGGGAGAAGGGAACTACTAGGCTACGTTATCCTCTAAAGGTCTTGGCCAACGTCCTCTTTACTACCACATCTCTCTTCTGGCGTGAAATTGAGGTGTGTCTGTGTCTGTGTCTGTGTCTGTGTGTGTCTGTGTCTGTGTGTGTGTGTGTGTGTGTGTGTGTGTGTGTGTGTGTGTGTGTGTGTGTGTGTGTGTGAGAGAGAGAGAGAGAGAGAGTATTCTTTAGCTGGTTCGTTTCGTGCTAAGAATCACACATGTTATTACTAGCAATAGCGCTTTATACTTGGACATTTGCATTCACAATTCATGCATGCGCAATCATATTTCCGGACATGCTATTGTGCCCTGGCGTAATGACTCACGCACACACGCATGCATGCACACACATACACACAGAAGCACAAGCACTCACGCACACACAGGTACACCCCTTCCTCACACACACACACACACACTCACACACACAGGTACACCCCTTCCACATACATACACACACACACACGGACACCCTCACACTCACACACTCAACCAAAACGTGGGTAGCTTATTCAACGCCACAATTACAAGAGCAGCCACAGCCTAGGTAATTACTGAAGCAGACGCACTTCCCCGTAATGAGAGAGAGAGAGAGAGAGAGAGAGAGAGAGAGAGAGAGAGAGAGAGAGAGAGAGAGAGAGAGAGAGAGAGCTGGGATAAAACGGAAAGTCAGTAGAGGGAGCAAGGTAAAAAAATAAAAAGAAAGAGCCTGAAGAGGTTGAAGGAAGATATAAAGCAGGATAACAGTAATGAGAAACAAGTGTGATTAAGAAGAAAGAGTGTAGAGAGGCAATAAAAGGGAGATTACTGCAGTAAGCTTTATTATAACGAGAAGGCTTTATTATTTTACAACATATATTTCAATGAATTCCCTATGACAAAAATAAAATGCTAATACCCTCTTTGTCGTCACATATCTCTCATACACACACACACACACACACACACACACACACACACACACACACATACACACACACACACACACACACATATATATGCTTTAGCTAAAGAATTGGGAGTTTTTCATGGCACGTGTTTATCATAATTTCTGTCATCAATAGTAGACTAACAATATGTTTTATATACTCTGTACTCTTTGTATCATATCAATTCCATCTTACTGTAACCTACTGTACATTGATTACTTAGTGGTGTTTGTCTGTACAGGATAATTTACGTTTGACAATCTTTCTCCTTAAATTATTTTCTCTTCAATTCGCCGAAAGCCTTGAAAAAGATAATAGAATAGATATTAATTTGAGGTGCAGATTTTTCAATGTTTGTGACTTTGACGTAGTATCAGGAAAAATATATGAATATCAAAATCTTGTATGCACGTTAATATCTGAAGTTACGAACATTTTTCATCAGCAGCTGTAATAAAATCTAAACTGGACTAGAATACTGAAAAATTATAATAACATTGCAAGTCAGCAGTGTTACCAAGGAAAATATGAAATGAGTGAAATAATATACACCAGTAAAAAATAAAATATAACGAATGAAAAGAGAATAATATATATTTTTTAATAAATTCGAAACACATCAACAAACTACGACATTCTCTAGTATTTTTAAAGTCCATTGCCCCATCCTTCTTTACGCCAACATCAACAAGAAACACAATAACATTAATTTTCTACATTTCTCAAACTTCGTATAACTAGTATTTTTTAAGTCCATTGCTTCATCCTTCTTTACGCCAACATCAACAAGAAACACAATAACATTAATTTTCTACATTTCTCAACCTTGGTGTAACTAGAAGGTGGATGTTGCGTCTGGGAAGGCACGAAAAGCGATAAGAATAGCATGCAAAAACCACATTTCATCAAGATACACACACTGGCCATTAAAATTCTGCATGATAAAATTTGGGACGGAGCCTTGTTGTTGATTACTTGCCAAGGACGGAATAAAATACAGCATAAACTAACGACATGGTGTAGCTCTATGCTCTACTAAAAATTGTGTACCCGATTATGGGGATTATTATCTTTCCACCTCTACCTAAGTTCAGTCAGTCCTTATTCTTTTCTATAATACTGTTACATTTTCTGTAAAGTTATATTGTTATTATGCATCTGACCAGTGAAGCTCTGTAAATTATCCATCCATTCCTGACGTCTTGTATTTTATTATTTCGTGAAGTGCAGACAATATTGTTGTTACAGTTCACTCTTCTTGACCTTCAATAGCTGAAAGGTTTGGCCATGAACTCCGGACGTTGCCTGGTAACTAACTGTCCGTTTTCGTAAATTAATTAATATGAAGGAAGAGGACGAAATGAGTTCGGAGAATATTACTGAAATTAAAAATATCTCACTGAAGCATATGTAAAAACACTTGATTCAAATGTACCGACGGAGAGGAAATGAGAATACGTATCTCTCTGTGATAATAAAAATGTCTGTATAAAAACAGTGGAGTTTTAAGATTGCGAGCACCCCCAGAGATCTTAGGACACAATCTTTCATAAACTGTGCAGGGAATGAAACGAAAACAAGGAAGGCGTTCCTCACACAACACAGGGTGAATATTCCAGGTATCAGGGGACACTGAATTTATATTGCGTGTGTAAAACAATATATATATATATATATATATATATATATATATATATATATATATATATATATATATATATATATATATATATATATATATATATATATATATATATATATATATATATATATATTAATGTATGTATATATGTATGTACAGTTGGCCTCAGGAATTTGTACACAGAGCATAATTTAAAAGGGGTCTATATTTTATACATACTGTAGGGATTTTTCTGCTGATTGATTCAAGTATTAGCCATATAACTTTATTAAAAGTGTTTGGTGTTAGAAATTAAATGTGCTAAATTTTCTAATTGTTTCGAGTCCTTGATAACACAGTGGTGTATACGAATTACTGGGGCCGACTGTACAATTGGTGAATAAAGAATCTGAACATTGTTGTCGGCTTCGTGCAACATGGCAACCCAGCAAGAAAGAAAACAGGTCACTGGTAAACAATATTCATCAATGATAACCTGGTGGTAACTGTGAGTGGTCGACCAATCATTTATATAAATATTTTTGTACCACTGATATGTTTAATACATAATCACAATAAAAAAAAAAACCAGCAATTCATTGGTCTATGTATACTGAAGGGGTTGAATAATAAGACTGACAGCCTATAAGGAAAAATATAATGTAGTGAACTGGAGACTAAAAAGCTGTAAACAGTGCTTTAATTTTTCTCTTGTTCCTGCAATTCTATCTTTCTACCTGTTGTTTACCCGTCTATAAACAGCAGCAGTCCTCCTCCTCCTCTTCCTCCTCCTCCTCCTCCTCCTCCTCTCCCCCCTCCTCCTCCCTCCTCCTCCTCCTCCTCCTCCTCCTCCTCCTCCTCCTCCTCCTCCCTCCTCCTCCTCCTCCTCGTCACTAGTTGCATGCCTTCAGAATTCTTTTGGTGTTTTAATGGTAACCTATAGTCTCATTTTCTTCTTCTGGTAATCTTTTCCTGCCCAGATATAATGACCACTAATCCCTCAATGGACGCATATTTTCCCAACCATTGTGTTAGTGGGCCCCAGTGGTCGAGGTCTGAGGTAACACTAGAAGGAGAGTGGAACGATGAGCCACCAATTTCTGTCTATTTTAACTCTATTAAGGGGGAATTTTTGTGTGTTGGCAAATCTGGAGCAACTGTATCCTCCAAACTGTTTCCTGGCATACTTTGGAGGAATCAAGGCACTCCAATGCAATAAAAGTGAATTAATCCAGGTAAAAAAAAAGGAATAAAAAAAATATATAGAATGAATATGAAAATAAAGTAATTAACAAATAAATAAAAATAAGTATCTAAAAAACACTAAAATTAGAGACAGAATACAAGGTTAAATAAATGGGGAAGGATCATTTTCAATCTCCTTAATTAAATCAGATGAAAGTGAAACAAAGAAACAGATAGATAAAGAAAGAGACGAAGATAGAGAAAGAGACAGAGATAGAGAAAGAGGCTGAGAAAGAGATAGAGATAGAGATAGAGAAAGAGACAGAGATAGAGAAAGAGACAGAGATAGAGAAAGAGACAGAGATAGAGAAAGAAACAGAGATAGAGAAAGAAACAGAGATAGAGAAAGAGACAGAGACAGAGAAAGGGGGAAGGTGAATTACTGAGGTGATAAAGCAGCTGATGAAGGCCAGGAAGGATAAATGGGATAGGACAATGAGAGGGGAAAGAGATAATGTGAAAGGTGAGGGACTAGCAGAATAGAAAAAATAAATAGAAATGTAAAGGCATGGACGAGAATTAAAGGGGAAGGTGGGATGTAGAAATGTAAAGATGAGAAGAATGTGTGGTGAGAGAGAGAGAGAGAGAGAGAGAGAGAGAGAGAGAGAGAGAGAGAGAGAGAGAGAGAGAGAGAGAGAGAGAGAGAGAGAGAGAGAGAGAGAGAGAGAGAGAGAGAGAGAGAGAGAGAGAGAGAGAGAGAGAGAGAGAGACTACTAGTGTGCTCACTGCTATGTACGATATGTGTTTGTGTATGTGTATATGTATGTATGAGTTTGTGTATATGTATATGTATGAGTTTCTGTATGTGTATGTATGTATGTATGTATGTGTGTGTGTGTATGAGTGTGTGTGTATGATGAGCGTATCTGCGTGTACTGTATGCGTGGTAGAGTATATCTTACATAAACACATGAATTTTACGCTGGGTAGTCAAGGTGTATGCTGGCGTGCAGAAAAATTTGTCGTGTGAATTACATGCAGGCGTCTGTCTTTAGGTTAGTGTATAATAAACTGTATATGTGGTAAATTATGTGTGTGTGTGTGTGTGTGTGTGTGTGTGTGTGTACTGTAGTTACTCCATTACTACTCTAGTAACCTATATCTGCATGTGTTGCTTGCATGTGTCTTGTTTGCATGCATGTGTACTGTATATTGTGCGTGCGTCAGTCTGTGTTTGTTTGTTTGCTTGCCCAGGATGTATGTATGCACTTGTTTGCTGGCTCAGGATGTATGTATGTATGTATGTATGTATGTATGTACGAGGTAGACGAGGCTTCAAGTGTAGTGAGTTCATTTGTCCTGATTAGCCCCGTAGTCGTGTGTATTTTTAAACGACGCGATGTCTTGTAAGTAAACAGATGGATTGTGGGTTCCTGGTATGTGTTGTGTATTCTTCTGGGCTTTGTATGTCTGTTGTGTGATGACTGCTGTGTGTGTGGGTTGTGTTGTGAGGCGAGTATGTAAGCGTGTGTGTCTGTCTGTCTATCTATATGTGTTTGTGTGTGTGATACGACTGAGTGTGAGTATGATTGTTCTTCGGGAATGTGTGTATGTGTGTGTATGTGTATGTATGTGTGTGTGTGTGTGTGTGTGTGTGTGTGTTGTGTACAGTAAGAATGTATGTGTGTGTATGTGAGTGTGTGTGAGTGTGAGTGTGTGTGTGCGTGTGTGTTTTGTGTGGTGGCATAGAAATTTTCATGTGCAGTGTTAATAGTGTGCGTGTGTGCGTGTCCCCGGTGTGTTCAGAGGGATAGGATAGGATGATCACACACACACACACCATCATTCGCTAACCGGAGCAACATAAGAGCAGATATATATTATGCAGCGCCAGTATCACGGTGAGGCCTGGATGATGCACCGCCTCTACCTGCAATGTTTGTACACCTGCTCACGGTAAACAGGAGAACCACGTTTTTTGAGGGAAGGGACTGACGGTGAGAGAAGGTGGGAGGGGAGGAAGGGAGGGGAGGAAAGGAGGGAGAGATTGAGAGAGTGTTGGAAGGGGAGGAAGGGAGGGAGGGAAAGATTGGGAGAGAGTGTTGGACGGGGAGGAATGGAGTGAGGGAGAGAGATAAGAGAGAGAGAGAGTTGGGAGGGAAGGAATGGAGGGAGATTGAGAGAGGGAGAGTTTTGGGAGGGAAGGAAGGGAGGGAGATTGAGAGAGGGAGAGTTTTGGGAGGGGAGGAAGGGAGGGAGGGAGAGAGAGATTGTGAGGGAGAGTGTTGGGCTAGGAAGAGGGAAGTGTGCAAGTGTAAATGAGTGAAAAGTGATAGGAAAGAAAGCAGACAGGGGAATATTTGGGTAAGGGACAAAAGATAGGCGAGCATATGAGTGAGGAAATATAATCTTGTTCTAGAGACGGGCGAAACATGAGGCACATTTGAGGGAAAAGGTGGATTAACAATAGAAAAGGCCATTCTGAAACTTATTGTACGGTTCTGGTATTAACATTTTCATTGCCGAGGTGTATGCATTTTCTAACTCATGTATTTCTGACAGAGGAGTTAACTGTTGAAATGTACTGTAACACTTATTGAAGACTTAAGAGTTTTCCTACATCATAGATTGAATTGAAAACTGGAAATGAATGTGAATATAAGCGAATGATTATTAATGTTATAAGGTTACTGAATTTTTGGATCAGACACTTTAAAAAACAATGCACAGTTGTTATGCTCATGTGTTTTGAAACTTTAATCTCTTCATAATATTAATGGCGAGGCATTATACTCTGAATCATCTTTTTCCTTTCTGAATTCGAAGTTACCTGATCAAAATGCATTAGTGGGAAAATGATGTAGTAAAATTATAGGAAACAGAGACTAAAAGACTTTATAATGAAACCGCAAGAACAGATAATATGAAAGGAACAAGAATAGCAACGTGATGGTTAGCTGCTAAACACATTGCTCTGCCACACGCAAACATCACCTAATGATGGAGAAAAGCAAAAACAACCTCTGCCCACATCTTCATTAGGGACCACCAACTTTCTCCATCTCTTGGTCTGTGATCTGCCCACTAATGATTCCCTCACTAGCAACAATAGGAAGAAACTCAAGGAGGAGAGCCATTAGTGAGACGTCACAGATAATGTATAGCATTGGCTTAATTACTCCCCCTATATACCTGACCGTGACGAGGACAGGTAACAGTACAATACTTATCCTCAGTGCTCTTCTTTCATATACTCCCTGTGTACATGAATGGCTTGTGAGACTGTGTAAAGGTATATATATATGTATGACGTGCTCTGTGGTTGTCTTTATGCCAGTAATCTTTGTGATCAGTTGAGGCAAAAAGTAAATAAGCTTAGGTACGACCCACACAACATTACTCCTTCTCTATGAACTGCTTCCATGCACACCACAAGCTGGCTGGCAACACACACACACACACACGTCGCCTTGTCCATCCAGAAACCCAAGACCATCCCAGTAGGAGGTTCGATACCAATGAAGGCAAGGGACGACAAACGGCAGCAAGCACCAGACAGCGTTATCAGCAGCAACAACAACAATGGTCTGGACCCTCATAGTTTATGGCACCTCGGGGCTCTATTATATCAAAGGTGAATTAGGCTGCCACTACTCACAGGCCCAGTGGTGGAAACAAGGCTATATTATATTCACCAAAGGGTTATAACCTAAACTGATTTATTTGTGGGTGATGTTTTTTATATTCACCAAAATGGTTACTTAAACAGATTTGTGGTCTTTTATATTTACCAAAGGGTTACCTAAACTGATTTATTTGCGGGGTTTGTTTTTATATTAATCAAAATGGTTACCTAAACTGATTTATTTGTGGGTTTTGTTTTCATGTTCACCAAAGGGTTACCTAAACAGATTTGTAGGTGTTGTTTTCATGTTCTTGTATTGTTGTGTTGATGATTTGATAAGTGATTAGCTGTCTGGATTAATAATAGATATTCTCACCCTTATTAGTCTCAGGAATTCTATAAAGCCGACCTGTAAAGGGAAGTTGTTAAGAAAATGTCTAGTCTATGCATTTCTTATTTCTTTTGTAATTAATTGTATACGCATAATTTATAATTGATAGATTACACTAACAAAGAAACGTGAGACACTACAAGCCTTTCTGCCATATATGAAGCACATTTAAAGAGACTGCAGAAACTGAAGCATGAAGGTTAGAATAGAACACCAAATTACTGCCCAGACGTAATGTACACCAGTCACTAACTCAGTCTAATTCAAACCAACCTCATCATTCACTAGGTTTAATATGGGTAAGATATAGTATTGATGAACTAGACTTACTAGAGGCTACTGAATCATTCAAACTGAGGCAGGAAACAGAATACAGAGTAAAGTTTGGTGTTCGATGGCACAGAATAATTATAATATTATATAGAGAGAGTAATCGGAAACCTCACATTCGCTAACAAAATCTTACTTCCTCCTCCTCCTCCTCCTCCCTCCCCCCCCCCTTTAATTCACTCTCATATCGAATCCTCCGGCTTTAGATATTAACGTCCAAAGTTGGGCTCTATTTTAGCGGAGGAGGCGCGGCAGAAGGAGAGAAGCCACACGTCGTCCCCTCCAGTCGATGGGAAAAGGTGACGTAAGAGGCAGGAGATGAAAGGGCGTGATTGGAAACTTTATTGCGCGTGAGGACGATGGGATAAGACGTGAGGCTAAGGAAGAGGAGGTGGAGGTGGACGAGGAGGAGGAGGAGGAAGAACAGGAGGAAGGAGGAGGAAGAACTGGAGGAGGAAAAGGAGGAGGAGGAGGAGGAGGAGGAGGAGGAGGAGGAGGAGGAACAGGAGGAGGGAAAGGAGGAGGAGGAGGGAAAGGAGGAGGAGGAGGAGGAAGAAGAGGAGGCGTGTATATTCTAAAGGCCTCAGTGAACTAGATATGGCTCAGGGGATGGAAGTGAAGGATCCGGAGATGAAGGGAGGAAATCCGTTCAGTAAAGATTTAGGAAGAGAATTACGATGGGTGAGATGAAGAGAGAGAGAGAGATGAAGAGAGAGAGAGAAAGAGAGAGAGAGAAGGAATGAGAGAGGGAGAGAAAAAGAGAGAGAGAGAGAGAGAAAGAGAGAAAGAGAGAGGGAGGGTGAAACGAGGCGGGTAGTAGAGAATCGAAAATAAATAGTTTGGTTATCCAGGAGTCGGGTTAGATTCCAGGGTGGGTGACAGGCCAGTGATATTGGTGCTATGGGATGGGATAATGAGACGGGAGATTAATAAAAGATCAAGACGGCAGAGGAAAAGGTCAGAGAGAGAAGACGTGATGGTTGGAACATTCTCAGACTTTTGAAATATGACCTTTCAAAATATATCAGGATAGATTTTTTTTCTCGTCCACCCAATTGACCAAATAGCTTATCACACTAGTAGTAGACTTATAGTATTTCCATGTATTATGTAGAAACTATAATAATAATAATCCTCTGTCTTGTATTATTATTCTGTGTTCAAAAGATGTTAAGAATAGGCTACCTGTGAATCTCAATGACCTAAATGTGACTAGTAACTAAAAGACAGGAAAGAGGAAAAATATAATGATAAAGGATGTGTTTGTATTCCTACGATGGACACTTTATCTACATCATTATCTTTTTAACCATCAAGGCCGCCTCTTCTGTCATTATCTCCTCCTCCTCTTCCTCCTCCTCCTCCTCCTCCTCCTCCTCCTCCTCCTCTTTCTCCTTCTCCTTCTCCTCCTCCTCCTAATCCTCCTCCTCTTCCTCCTCCTCCTTCTCCTTCTCCTCCTCCTCCTCCTCCTTCTCCATCTACATCTTTTTTATCTGTATCCTATAAGCTGTATCGTAAGGACCCGTAGTTCAAACTATTGCTGTCTGTAATGGTTCGTTACTGGTATCCTTTTCATCCTTCCACCACCACCACCACCACCATATACTGTAAACCTTATGCTTCTCATCCTCACCATCCTGTTATTCCTCCATCTCAGAATACACTTCCGATTTTTTGTCACCTTTTCCTCCTCCTTCCCTCTTCCTTCTGCTTTCCTTCCTCCTCTTCCTCTCCATTCTCTCATGCCTCACACACTTTTTAGTTTTCATTTCCCTGGTGTCCGCAAATACATTTCTCCACTAAAACATAAGGCCAATAAATCGCTGGGCCAATTTTCTTAAATCGAAAGTGCAGGGCTATAAAGTGTTAAGTGATGGCATCTCCGGTGGGGCTTAAAGTGACTCGCCTCGGGAAGCCAGTCGAGGGGGGTGGGGGTGGGGGTGGGGGTTGATGGTTTGGTGGGGGTGGATGGGAGGATATGGTTTGGTGGGCGGGGGGGGGGGGGGGGAGATGGTTAGGTGGATGTGGGGAGATGATTGGTGGAGGGGGTCAAAGGTTATGGTAGTGGGGGAGGTTTAGGAGGTGGGGGGAGAGGTTTAGGAGGTGGGGGGAGAGGTTCTGGTGGAGGGGGAGAAGCTTAGGTGCATGTGGGGAGAGGCTTAGGTGGTGAGGAGATGGTTTGATGGAGGTGGTAAAACGTTATGATGGGGAGAGGCTTAGGTGATGGGTGAGATGTTTCTGGTTGTGGGTGAGAAGCTTAAGGTGGGTGAGAAGCTTAAGGTGGGTGAGAAGCTTAAGGTGGGTGAGAAGCTTAAGGTGGGTGAGAAGCTTAGATGGTGGTGTGGGGGTAATGCTTAGGGGGTGTTACTTTCTGTAGAATTTTAGTTTTTCTTGTCTGACGAATAACAAGACACTTTGCATCACATGTTGCCTGAATTTGTAAGGCATAATAATCATACAACCATATGAATCATGGAAGTTGCAACTACCAAATCGATTTTCAAGTTTATAGAATTCCTAAAGAAGCATCACATACAATATTTCCACCCGTGTGTGTGAGAGAGAGAGAAAAAAAGGCTTCCTTGAACAGCTGCGAGAAACAGTCTATTGATATTTTTTTATTCTTCTGCTTGGACATGACAGGTTTTAGAAAATTACCTGCATTGAAGAAGGAGACTTTCTGGGCAATATCTCAGTGTTGTTTCTTTAAGCATCACAACATGACAATCACCAAGTGGAATAATTCCTACCCTTCGTTATTCAGCTTAAAGCCGGGAATTATTCTAATATCGCGTCAGTAGGTAGTAGATATTATCAAGGGACGATTTTGGTGCCTGACTGTGCCTTATCATCTATATATGTCCCTCCTCCAACGGTACATAATAATAATAATATAACCTGAAGGAGAACAGATAGAGCGGAATGGCGAGGGAAACAGGAGAAGGGATGTTAACATAGAGAATTTTCTACAAGGTATGGTCTGATAAATGTGTATACGAGACTAAAAATAAGTAAATGGAATAGAATAATTAGTGATGGTTGTACAGAAAGGGAGATCGTGGATTGTTTTATAGTGTGCATGTTTGTGTGTGTGTGTTCTGTGTGTGTGTTCTGTGTGTGTGTGTGTGTGTGTGTGTGTGTGTGTGTGTGTGTGTGTGTGTGTGTGTGTGTGTGTGTGTGTGTGTGTGTTCTGTGTGTGCGTGTGCGTGTGTGTGTGTGTGTGAAAATATATTCGCGTGTAAAGGAGCAGTCAGAAATATTTTACATGCACGTAAATATAGAGTATACTCGTGGACAAAGGTAAGGGATTACTTTTGTGTCACTATTGTGCTTCAAAAGGTGCGAAAATAAAATCGTGTTTTAATATGATTGAAAGTGAATATTGCTACATGAACTCTAGAACAGTAAATGGATTGAAACCAATAGTACATGTGATTCTTTTCTCTTCTAACGTGTTAATGTACTCAATATGATAGTTAAGGGGTTAATACACTTTTTGTACCACATTGCAGTGTCTTGATTCCTCCAAAGTATGCTAGAAAACAAGACCAGATGAACCAAAATAATGAAGTACTGTTGCTTGGAAAAGTATGGATGAATCATTTGCTCCAGATTTACCAAAAGTATATTACTCCCTTAATTAAGGTGGTAATTCTTTTTTGATACATTGGAGTGACATGATTCCTCCAAAGTATGCTAGGAAACAGGACCAGAAGAGCAAAATATAATAATATTCTGTTGCTTAGAATAGTTTGGAGGATTCGGTTGCTCCAGATTTAGCAACATAAAACTTCCCCCTTAAGGAACACCAATGATATCATATAAAATACATCCCGATAATATAAAACTTCGCTTCCCTATGTCTTCTTCGGGCGTTTCTATGTTATCACTCGTCTTGCTATGTATCATTATTATTATTTTTTGAATGGGAGGAGGAGAGGCGCATCCATTAAAGTCTTTCACAGTCCAATGGCCAACGAGAGTAGAGAGGTATAAGGTGTGTGGAATACAGTGGGTGGCAGAATCGGTGGACTGGCAACTGAGAGCTCTACCGTGGTGAAGGGGGAGAAGGAGGGGAAAAGGAAAGGAAGGGGAGGGGTAGAGGGGAAGGGGAGGGGGAGGGGAGGAGGAATGGAAGAGAGAGTGGAGGGGGATAAGGGGAGGGGGAGGGGGAGGGGAGGAGGAATGGAAGGGGAGGTGGAGGGGGGATAAGGGGAGGGGAAGGGCGAGGGGAAGGAGAAGGGTGAGGGTGAGGGGAAGGAGGAATGGAAGAGAGAGTGGAGGGGGATAGGGGGAGGGGAAGGGGAAGGGAGAGAGGGGAGGGGGGAAGTATTGAGGTGATTGTATTCTTTTGGTAAAGTCTTGGTTAAAAGTCCAGGTGAATAAAAGCGAGTTATTTGAGTGAATCTTATGAACCAATATTGCAGAGACCGACAGATATAGTTTCGGATAATTTTTCGAAGCCATCTCATTGGAAGGTGTTGCAGGACTATTCACCGTGACTGTATATACCTTGATTCGTCCAAAGTATGTCAGGAAACACGACCAGTTCAACAAAATCAATGGTGGCCTGTTACTTGGAATAGTTTGGTGGGATCAATTGCTCTAGATTTACCCACACTGTAGTAGCCAGCCAATTCCCTTAAGGACCCTATGATCGTGTGTGAGACTTGGTGGCTTCTGATTCCTCCTGACTATGCCATGAAACAAGTTCTCTCTATATAGATGGTGTTTCGTGGCAATGTTTGAAGGACTCATTTATCTCCCATATTCAGACTACAACACAGGGTCCCTTAACAACCGGGGAACTACAACATGTTTCCACGACTGTATAATTATGCAAATGAAAGAGTTAATAGAAAAATTCAGTTATCTAATTATTTCGTAAAAAAAAAAAAGGTGCAGCTGAAGGTAAACAATGAGTAAAACAAACCCAGACCATTAATGAAACATCAATGGAATAGAGAGTTCGGTGAATCCATGTGAAGCAATCAGGGAAAAACGCAAAAAAAAAGTGTTTCAGTGGTAATTGAAACCCAGGTAGAGATAAATAACAAGAGGCGGTGATGGTGTTCAATGGAGGGGGGAGGGGTGGGGGGGGTGATGAAGGGAAGGAAGGGGGAGGATGAAGGGAAGGAGAGGGGAATGGAAGGGGGAGGATGTAGGGAAGGCGGGGGAGGATGGAGGGAAGGAAAGGGGAATGGAGAGAAGGAGGGGGGGCGGGGGAGGATGGAGGGAAGGATTGGGGATAGAGGAAAGGAGGGGTTGATGGAGGGAAGGATTGGGGATAGAGGGAAGGAGAGGGTGGATGAGTGAGTTAGTGAGGATATAATTATAATGGTGCTAGAGGTGTGTGAATGAGAGAAAGGGTATAATATAATATATAATTATATAGTTAGGTGGTAATTGGTGGTGTGAGTGGAAATGATAGAAAAACTGAGGGAGAGTGTGATGGTGTGTGTGATGCTGAAAGTGAATGAGTGGGAGACTTGCAAATAAGGCAGGGATGATGATTATGATGGTGAAGGTGGTTGGTGGTGATTGGTAGTGCGTGAGAAGGATGGTATTGGTGTGTGAGAGGAGAGAGGGCTGATGGTGGTGGTCGGATTAATGATTATTTGTAGGGTTGATGGTGGTGGTAGAATTAGTAATTATTTGTTGGGTGTGATGGTTGTGGTGGTGTGTAAGAGGAATGACGGTGCTGATGTGTCATAGGAGAGGGCAGGATTTGTTGTGTGAATGGCGAATGATGGTGAAATACGATGGAAAGGTGGTGATGGGTGACTACAGCAACTCTTGGAAGGGTGGTAAAAGGATATGAAGGGAAGACCGAGAGGAAATTGATGTGGGTGGCAAGTGAGAGTGACAGGAAGATGGCTAATGTACAAGTGAGGAGGGGGCCATGAAAATGAAGGTGTCACGACCAAAAAGGATGTTAGATGGAGGCGTGAGGGACGGAAGGAGGGGTGTGATGAGTATGCCAGGCAGGAGAGACGGTGGTGGATCGAGGGTGTGTGTGTGTGCTACTGTGAACTATAAAGACAGGGTGTATATGTTATCTCTTCCCTCAATTTTTTTCCTTATTCTACAGGGACGCGGTTTCACAATTATTATTAGTTCCTTACAGTCGATGCTCTGGACCAAAACGATATACTTTCATATAAACAACAGTAGTCCTGCATGCAATACTATGACACTATGACTGCGACCCTACATCATTCGGTGAAAGAGTTAATAATTGTGATGGTGGACATGGGAATCTGTCTGATTAATTCCAGGAAATTTTATCTGTATGAGCGTGTTTATTTTTTACTCGAGACAACTACCAACTTTAACTTTTAGCCTTCATTGTTGTGTTCTAAATCACATCATGTTCAACTTCAGACTAGTTTCATTTAGTTAAGAATCAACCAACACTGAAAGAGTTTGGGAACTGATAAATAGGAGAAACCAAGGGAGAGAGAGACAGTGATGAATAAAAGGGAAAATAACGAAGAATTGATTAAATCCCTCAGAGAAATGGAGAGGCGGAAATAGAACGGAAGAAAGATAATATGAAGGGAATGTGGTAGTGAGGGGAGATGTTACAGAGTGGACGAAGGGAAGAAGGGAGAAGGGGAGAAAGCAGAGGGAAAGTCAAGACGAGGGGAAGAAGGAAGGAGAGAAACATGGACAACCTAAAGAGCAATACCGATTTCCACACACAAAGTTGGATCTTAAATATTCAGGAATTTACACTGCATCTGTTATGTTTCACCTGCACTATTGATACGAGTGTTATTAATAAATTGTTAATAATAGAGACTGACCTAAGACAATGCAATATAGTAAATTTACCTCAGGGGATGTGCTTCAAGGTGTAAGTTATGGATGGATGGAAGTTGACGTGTCTTAAAATTAAAAAAAGAAAAAAAAAATATTATTATATATAAGTAAAATATAAAATCACACAACTACACACAGCACAGAAATATACCTTCAATTCTTTATACAACTAATAAAATGATTCTGTCAGTGATGGATGGAGAATAGGAAACAGATAAGAAACCTAAAGATGAATGGGTATGGGAAATGGAGGACTATAAAACTAACACACACACAGAATACTCAGTCTGGAACAGGATTTATGTGCAACACTTTAGTTAAAATGGAGGGAGTTAAGGACCTTGGAGGCTTCTGATTCCACCTGACCATGCCACAAAACAAGCTCTTTCCATATAGGTGGTGTTTCGTGGCAATATTTGAAGGACTCATTTACCTCCATTTTTCTGACTACACCTGTTTCTCGGGATAGTTTGAAGGAATCAGTAACCTGCCAGACGATCAAAAATAGGTTAATTGTGTGTGTGTGTGTGTGTGTGTGTGTGTGTGTGTGTGTGTGTGTGTGTGTGTGTGTGTGTGTGTGTGTGTGTGTGTTCCCTTTAAGACTGCCGATCCTACAGACAGTGTGTTGTATAAAGAGGAAGGATTACCACGTCTCTATTCATATGGATTATAAAGTGTGTCTTGGCGTGGGTAGATATTTTCCTTTGATCTTTCGTTTGATACTTGGGAATTAACAAAAGAAAAAAAGTCCTTTCTTAATTAAAATGAAATAAACTACCATAGAGAAAGGATTTTATTACCATATTTATCAAACTGAATATTTAATATTATCTACTGTATATAATTTCTTACATTACATTACATAATCATGCATATATAACAGATAGAATCCATTACAATTATTCTATTAAGATAAATTCAGATTAAGTTAGGTTTAAGTGAATATGTCTGAAAACTGTATGGTAACTTTATAACTAATTTAGATAATTATATACAAGTAAACTGATTGTAACATAAAGTATATAACAGACTGTGAATGATGATATAAAAATACACATATGACCATTATTGACTTTCAATTTAATGGTTTACAACTGAAGAAATGTAGTATAGAGACTCAGCAATAAGTAGTAAGTAGTAGTAAGTAGTAGCAGTAAGTAGTAGTATGGTTGGTAGGCAAGTCTAGAATTATATTATATTATATGGAGTTTTAAGAAGGAGCATCAGAACGTTGGTAGGGTCTGGTCATTAGCATATAGAGATCTAGTCAGGTGAAGGGGAAGGCCAGGGAATCACTTTTTGTTGAGGAAATTGGAAAACTAATCCTCCAATGAGTGAGAGTGAGTGTGAGAGTGAGTGTGTGAGTGAGAGTGAGAGTGAGTGTGAGAGTGAGAGAGAGAGTGAGAGTGAGAGTGAGAGAGAGAGAGAGAATTAGTTGTGTTCAGTATTTGAGCACTTGTTAAATCAGCCATGAGTATAATAAGCAATCCCTCCACCCAACCATTTATTTCACACGCAATAATTATGATGTTGTAAATAGTCATCACTCCTCCATTCATCATCAGCATGTTACTATTATTTTACAAACTCTCTTTCTTACTTCTGAGGGGCTTAATCATCATCCGTCTTGGCCATCAGGTAAATCAATATAAATAATAATTATGTAGGCTACAATCGTCAGCAGAAAAAAAGTAAGAGTCGCCTAGATCACAAAGAGCAATCGCCTGTAACAAGGAACACTCATGCATATATAATGAAACCAGATGATAAATGAGTAATGGATAATGTAAGTGATGAAGGACCAACTTAAAGAGGTTAGTATATGTTTGTTATAATGGAGTACCTTGATTCTTCCAAAGTATGCCAGGAAACAGGACCAAATGAACAATAGTAATGGTAGCCTGTTGCTTTGATATCATTTGCAGGAATAATTTGCTCCGGATTTACCAACAGTGTATTGCCACCTTAATACTCACATGTGATTAATGACGAGAAGGAAATGACTCATTCGGGTGACATTCTGGAGTACATACCTGTCAGAGAGAGAAAAAAATATATGTGGTTATGCGTCCAGTAAATACTAATGCAGCAATAACAGTGGCAAGCATAATGTATACACACATATATATATATATATAAATAAATAAGTGTACTTTTGCTAGACACTGTATGAGAATAGCGAAATTTATTCCCCTTATGAATATTTTCACTGTTACATTCTAGACGCCCTCTTACCATTTTATGTTCCTTGTGACGTGATATGGTGTTAGCACATTATAGACCACTGGTTCACCTGTCTGTAACAACCTTCTGTATATAACTGGAAACTACTATTGCACCATCACTTGTTTTCCTGAGTACTTTAATGATGTCAACTACCACCACATATATTCGTCCATTCCATGGCTAAACTATGGCTATAATCAGGTTTCGGACAGTTAGAGAACAACATTAGATTCGAATGACATATTGTGGCAACATAGCGGGTGACGAAGGACGAAAATAGGTGCTTCAGATCGACAAACACACACACACACACACACACACACACACACTCCAGGTTCAGGGACAAGGGTAAGATCAGAGAGTGGCAGGAGTCCGAGTTGAAGCTCTGTCAAGTGTGGCATATTCTAACAAACAATTCAACAGACGCCAGGATCAAAGCGGGTTCACATCTGACAGTCAGCCAGTCAGCCAGTCAGCCAGTCAGTCAGTCAGTCAGCCGGTCAGCCAATGATCAGTAGTCTGTCACGTCAGGTGTTCGTTTTTAGGCTTCGGGGATAACCGTCTGGTCTTGCTTAATGAATCAGACCAAGCGAGGTGGAGTGAAATGTGGGGAAGTGAATCAGAGGATTGTCAATCAGTTCGCTCACAAATACGGATGTTCATAAGATATTTTTCCAACAGCATAGTATAGTTTTCACAGCGACAATGCAGACTAAATTGTTCCCTCTCTCTCAGATGTAACCACGCTACGATTCTATCTTAATTGTATTCTTCCCTAAAATTCAGCTTTTATATTTCGTTCTCGATTAATGTTACTACCCTATTCTGAACACCACTACTGTTCTACTAAGGATAATATATAAATAAAAACAAATTTGCAAGGGATCTGATCAATTGGAATCAGATAAAGTAAACACAGGAATCAATATATAAGAAAAGTCTGACACTGTTATAGATATATAATGACCACCTTTGTTGTCAAGTGTGTGTGTGTGTGTGTGTGTGTGTGTGTGTGTGTGTGTGTGTGTGTGTGTGTGTGTGTGTGTGTGTGTGTCTGTGTGTGTGTGTGTGTGTGTGTGTGTATATGTGTGTGTGTGTAACTAGATCAAAAGCAAGATTGCAGCGTAGGGAAAGTGATGGCACGGACTGTGAGAAAATGTTCATTATCTGTAAACCACTGCTGATCCTATCGGTCTAATGGGTAACACGGCATTCACCTCAAAGCCTTCCTGCCAGCTGGCCGCCACCCAGGGCCTCCTAAGTTAGATGAGGAAGTTAGTGTTGACTTTTCCGTGACCTCAGTTTCCGCCACTTCCGTGAGGGGAGTGGCCAAGTATGTTTAGGTAGGGAGTATATATTTATAACATGGAGAAAAGCAACAGCCTCCCTCGTCGCATTTCATATAACTTCCGAGAAATAAACGAGTATTGCAAATCAAAATACTTTCACTGATTTCTATAAGTTGATCATTATGTACAACTTGCGAACAAAATGAAAATACTCGAGACTTACACTATTAATATGAAGTGGAACGTAAGCGGTGTATTTTCGTCAGCACACGTGTCATCAGAAGGTTAAAAAACTATATATACTTTACAATAACTAATATTATTATTGTTTGAAAACGTCCATAAATGAATGAATGAATGAATGAATGCCGTACGATTTAAATGTCAAAGGCCACGACGTCAGAAGTTAAAAAAAAAAAAAAAAAAAAAAAAAAAAACTCACACCTCTTTCCTATTTTTCTTTCGTGTTCTTCCTTCCAACGCCCAGGGCCGCCACCTCTCACACAACTCCTTCACACTACTACTCTCTGGCCCTCAGTCTTATCCCCACACTTTTCTCTCCGTCTTCTACCACCTACTCAACAAAGTCTCATTCTCCTCCTCCTCCTCCTTCTTCTCTAGCTCCATCGTTTCTTTACTTTTTCCACTTCTTCGTCCATCACCTTGCTTTAAGCTTTTCTTTCGCTTTTGAATAGTGTTGTAATACTCATTTGTTACACAGGTAGCCTATTTCTGTTATATTTTTGGCAGAACTTATTTGACCTGCATTAATAACCTACTAATGAATTATTCAACTTCTTAAACAGAAGCAATTAGAGATGTAAATTCATTATCTAATTTGAGTGCTATAAATGACACGTTCTAACGAGCCAAAGGGATATATATAATCCAATTATACAAATCTGCTCAGTTTTAACAAGCTTTATGGAAGTCGATTTGCTTTTATCAATACACAGCAAAGTCGGCATTCACAATAATATATGCATTACAACTACTATTAATAAAGCATGTTCTAGAGTACCTGAGTAATTGAGCACTTCGTAGGAATAATCCACTTTGAACCAGCAAACGATTGTCAAAGATAATCCAACACAGTAAAGTGGGAAAACATTCACTCATTCATTCATTCACTCATTCATTCATTCATTTATTCATTCACTCATTCATTCATTCACTCATTCATTCATTCACTCATTCATTCATTCACTCATTTATTCACTCATTCATTCATTCATTCATTCACTCATTCATTCATTCATTCTCCTGCTCCACCTACACGTCTATTCTCCTTCTTCATTTTCTCTTCGTCTTCCTCCTTTAGGCTACTTTCTCTTTCTCTTTCTCTTTTTCCTCCTCCTTTAGGCTACCTACTTTCTCTTTCTCTTCCTTTCCCTCACCGTCCCTCTCCAACTCTCCACTTTTCTTCACCTCCACCTTCTACTCATCCTCCCCTGCCAACTCCCCTCACTACCGATACCTCCTCCTCCTCCTCCTCCTCCTCCTCCTCCTCCTCCTCCTCCTCCTCCTCTTCCTCTTCCTCCTCCTCCTCCTCCTCCTCCTCCTCCTCCTCCTCCTCCTCCTCCTCCTCCTCCTCCTCCTCCTCCTCCTCGTTCACTAATGCCTGGGGGTAAACTACACTATTTTTTTATCTTCATTCCAGCACTAACGAGATGGAGGAGCAGTTTGCTTGAGCGCCGGCACCAGAATTTCGCCAATTACCCTCCTTCCTTTTGTGTCCGTGTGTGCAGCTTCGGGAGGCCCTTGGTCGGACACTGCACGGGCCGTATTCCTGGGGCCATATTCTCTCTCCACATTTTTCTTCAGGAATTGTTGGTATCGTCAGGAGGTGTGCAGCGAGTCAGTCCACACCGAATACGTTGTCAGAAGTATAAAGAACACACTCGATCGATGCGTTGTCGTAGTGCAATATATAATTATATGATTAGGAAAAATGTGCACGTTTTTAATGGCTCATAGATATTGATAAGATAATTGTAAGGAAGGCGGGGCTACACTCTCGAAGCCACACTGATGACGCATCGATAACTTACGGATAATGATGTGCACGAGAAATATTACTCCAGCGTGAGGCCAGCAGGACAAGGGATCTGATTTGATATCATTACAATAAGTTACACCCCAGTGGCATCGACCATATAGAGAAAGACGAAAAAGGGTTGTTTGTAGTGGCGTGTCCTTCCATTAGATAATAATCATGTTCTCTGAGGGGCCTTATGCTGCATGGTGTGTCTGTTTAATGTGTCTGGAGCTGTACATACATACCAATTGAAGGGTTCACTAACGAGTTATTACCTTTCAGTATAAACACTCTAGTTGTGTAGGAGTGTATACCTTTGCTTTTGTCCATATAGTAATATAATGTAATAAAAAATAATATAATCATTACCTTTAAGTTATACGTTTGCATTCACTATCACCTCCGCCTATCTTCCCTTACCGCAATGTTTAAATCCACAGTGCTCCCATTCGTAGACTAACAAAAGATAATAAAAAGTGGCCATATCACGGGTTGGTCCTCATCATTAGTGCCGTTTCCTCTCATTCAAAAAAATAGAAATTCCCAGAATGTAAATGTTACGGTACATTAACATAAACAGGCAGCCAATGGAGGAGAGAGAAAGTGTATAGTGTTCTCCAAGGTTATGTATGTATGTATGTATGTATGTATGTATGTATGTATGTATGTATGTATGTATGTATGTATGTATCTATATATGTATGTATGTATGTATGTATGTATGTATGTATGTATGTATGTATGTATGTATGTATGTATGTATGTATGTATGTATGTATGTATGTATGTATGTATGTATATATCTATGTATCTATGTATGTATGTATGTATGTATGTATGTATGTATGTATGTATGTACGTATGTATGTATGTATGGGTTCATGGGATGCAAGCGAATTAATACTCCATACATAGACAAGTATACATGAGGGGGTCGTGATGAAGGAATGATTTCTTACCTTCATTTCGCCGATTGTACTGTACATACATTCGTCGAACTAAAGGTAAGAATCATTCCTTCATTGTAGGTCAGGTGTTATTTAATTTAGGAGCCTTCACTGAGGGAGAGGAAGGAGGGGAAATGGAGGGGAGTAGAAGGGAGGGAAATTGATGGGAGAGGGAGAGAAATTGATGGGAAAGGAGGGAAATGGATGGAAGGGGAGGGAAATGAAGGGGATGGAAATGGAAGGGGAGGGGAAATGGAGGGGAGAGGGAGAGAAATTGATGGAAAAGGAGGGAAATGAATGGGAGGGGGAGGAAAATGGATGAAAGGGGAGGGAAATGATGGGGATGGAAATGGAAGGTAGGGGAAGGGAAATAGATGGGAGAGGAAGGCATGGAAATGGACGTGATAGGGAGGGAAAGGAAGGGAGGAGGGGAGAGGTGGGAAATATACAGAAGATATAAAGGCAAAAACTTCTCTAATTATCTCCTATTCTCTCCTTCTCTATCTATCTATCTATCAATCTATGTATCTATCTATCTGTCTCTTACTATGTTCATCTCGATTTCTACATATATATATAAAATTATAATACCTCCATCATATTCTCTTATTTTGTATTATCAATTAATTTAGCTATATCTATTTGCTCTCTTACCTAACTGTCTACTGTATTTATCTATCTGTCTATCTATCTATCTTGATCACTTAGCTTCCACCTGCTCTTACTTTCCCTCCTATATCCTCTTTGTCTCTCTTCCATCGTTTTTCTCCTCTTTGTCTCTTTGTCTCTCTTCCATCGTTTTTCTCCTCTTTGTCTCTTTGTCTCTCTTCTGCACCTCCTCCATCGTTTTCCTTCGCCTTTCTCTTCACTCTATTCTTCACCTTCCTTTTAGGTCTTGTCTTTTATTTATTTCCCCTTCATATCCATGCTGCCTTTATGCTTCTTCTTCTTCCCCGTCTCTTTCTCTTTCTCCTACCTATCTTTTCCTCCTTTCTCTTCCTCCTTTCTTCTCTCCCTTCTCTTTCTCTTTGCTGATTGCCTTTCCTTTGCACATACTCTGCAGTTATCCTTACCTTTTCCACCTCTTCCAACTACTCTCTCAGGTTCTGTGTGTGTGTGTGTGTGTGTGTGTGTGTGTGTGTGTGTGTGTGTGTGTGTGTGTGTGTGTGTGTGTGTGTGTGTGTGTGTGTGTGTGTGTGTGTGTGTGTGTGTGTGTGTGTGTGTGTGTGTGTGTGTGTGTGTGTGTGTGTGTGTGTGTGTGTGTTACTGTATGTCAATTTATCTCTACGTTCGAAATAAGAAAATTTCTGGAGATAATTTTTCCTTCACATCTCTCTTTGGTCCTTTTATATTCATAGTTGCTTGAGTGGTAATGTAAGTTTGTATGTGGCAGTACGTGTGTGTATGTGTTTGAGTGCGTCTCTTGTATTAGTTCACCTTTCTGTCATTCTCTCTGGCTGACCTTTCCTGAAAAACTTGCACAGTGTTTTTCCCTGCCCCAGACAACAACAACATCAACAACAACAACAATCTCCACGCTCTCTCCCTCCCTTCCACTCACAAAACCCTCCCTCCCTCACTCACCACCTTCCTCCCCCTCCCTCCCTCCCTCACTCACCACCTCCCTCCCTCCCTTCCCGACGCCACGGCACATTAAGGCAGGAAAAATGTGCTGCTGTGTGCCTTCTAACGAGCCGGGGCCACGAGGAGGAGTAAGGCGAGCTGAAAAATTGGATGGGCAAGGGAGAGTAGCTTGGCTGGCCGATTCAGTTTGCCTTCTTTGTGAATAAAGGAGGAAGATATTTTTCACTCGTCCCATAAGCGAGGAGTAATGGATGGCAGGCAGACAGGATGAAAGCCAAATAGATAGATGAACTTACTTAAATGCAGTAGATGAAGATAGATAGATGCCCCTGTTGCTAAATGAATGTACATATAATATCCTGTGTTTGTGTGAATATTTTGGGAAATGAGTATAAGTTTTATAATGATTATTTTCGTCGACAGAATGTATTAATATCACCTTAAGGGGGTAATTCGCTTTTGTTACATTGGAGTGCCTTGATTCCTCCAAAGTATGCTAGGAAACAGGATCAGGAGAGCAAACATAATGGTGTTCTGTTACCTGAAATAGTTTGGAGGATTCAGTTGCTCCTGATTTACCAACACCGAATTTCCTCCTTAAGTTTTCAATAAGTATTCACCTCCATACTTATAGCAGTGATGGTAGAATAAAACAATGACAGCGGGGATAAAACAAACATGCATATTTATGGAATAGATTTTAAGAGATAGCAAGACATTTGTACATAGAGAAAAGGTGACACACAGACAAACACACACAGACACAGACAGACACACAGACACAGACAGACTCACAGACACCCAAGTTCAATAACATAATATTATATGTGTGTGTGAAAAGTGTAGGAATATCAAAGAACCAACATGACGTAAAGATCTAGTGAGTGTAGAGGCGCTGGAAATAGATCAAGTGCATAAATCATGAATCCAACAGAAAATCGTGAGATATTGACGTCATCCTTTTAAGTCCAGGCCACTTTTTGATCGGGATACACTCGAGAACACTCAAACAGCCTCCTCACTCATGGATTTTGTATTTAATTTATTCTGGTAGGGATACACATCATCTTTCATCTCTTAACTTTATTTTATCTCTGTAAATGATATGCATATATAAGTATAATCCTTTTCCTCGCTTAGACACCTATATAAACTCTATGAGCACTGATATTTATAAATACTTAATTTAATGTATTTTGAAATATATAAACACCAACGTATACGCACTGAAATTTATAAACAAAAATATTTACTCATAATAAAAATCTAAACTCTGGTATCAACTGAAGAAGAACCAGTAATATTTTCTCAAAGTACAAAAACTTGATATTATGCAGTTGCAGTCTTTTTAAACAGACTCCTGCAACATCATCATTATAATAGTAATAGATGACATTATCAGTGGTTGGTTGTGTTAGCTCAATATAAAATCTTCATCTTTTATGTAATTGTTACAGTTAGAAAGAATACATATCATGCCAAAGATCTCATTAGAACTCAGTAAATAACAAAACAAACTCACAACTTCCATCGAGAGAGAGAGAGGAAGGATTGAGTGTGTGTGTGTGTGTGTGTGTATGTGTGTGTGTGTGTGTGTGTGTGTGTGTGTGTGTGTGTGTGTGTGTGTGTGTGTGTGTGTGTGTGTGTGTGTGTGTGTGTGTGTGTGTGTGTGTGTGTGTGTGTGTGTGTGTGTGTGTGTGTGTGTGTGTGTGTGTGTGTGTGTGTGTGTGTGTGTGTGTGTGTGTGTGTGTGTGTGTGTGTGTATACTGTAACACACCCCTCCCCGCCAACAAAAGCGTTGTCGCCTTATATGTAAAATCATGACTCACAGACGTTCACAGGGAAGTAATGTCTTTGTGACTGGTGACTGGTGCTTTCTTTTCATGAGACACTGTCCAAACTTCAGGTATATAACACTCGTTAATGTGACAACACTTTTGTTAGTGATTTATAGTAATCGGTTAGATCAGTGTTACCAGATCTCTATAGGAAAAATATATTTACCGGTATATATAAAAGTATTGTATGTGGATATTATCTATATATTTCCACACTTAAGCTTTTCAAATAGCTTGTAATGGTTACCGGTATAGGCTAAATGGAAGGCCATTTTTTTTTCGAACTAATGCTATGAAACAAACTATTTCGGAACACATTTAGGGCATCTGTTGTTAAACATTTGGACGTTAGACGATTTTCCCATTGAGAATAATAATCGTAGTAATAATAATAATAATAATAATAATAATAATAATAATAATAATAATAATAATAATAATAATAATAATAATAATAATAATAATAATAATAATAATAATAATAATAATAATAATAATAATAATAATAATAATAATAATAATAATAATAATAATAATAATAATAATAATAATAATAATAATAATAATAATAATAATAATAATAATAATAATAATAATAATAATAATAATAATAATAATAATAATAATAATAATAATAATAATAATTATAATTATAATTATAATTATAATAATAATAATAATAATAATAATAATAATAATAATAATAATAATAATATTAATAATAATAATAATAATAATAATAATAATAATAATAATAATAATAATAATAATAATAATAATAATAATAATAATAATAATAATAATAATAATAATAATAATAATAATAAAAAAAAAAATAATAATAATAATAATAATGAAGAAAAAGTCAATACATGAATAAATAAATATAACTCCACAAGCAGCGTTCGTTCGTGGAATCAATTATTAATCTCCTCTCATATATTTATATCTCCAATGTGATTAAACCGCACCCTAATGTTTTTAATCCTCGGCTGATGAAAACTTGCCACACTACCCACTGCCACTGTCGGTCCTCCACATGTGCACTCCAACGTATGATCCCGTGTGATGGTGGCAAAGCGTCCAGGTGAGTGGTGGTGTGTTTTGTTTTTACTTGAATATTTAGCACTTTGCACGGCATCAAATGTTCCCTTTTTAGTTGGGAGGGATATGAATATGTAAAATGGTGCAGTGATACATGTGTGTGTGTGTGTGTGTGTGTGTGTGTGTGTGTGTGTGTGTGTTCAGTATACAGCGCAGGAGACCAATTTTCTGACCATTCTCAAACACACGCTTCTAGTTTGACTTCGCACAAGCAGTTGTTTTCATTTTATATGCAACAAGCAAGCTTTTTGTATATATATATAACTTTGCACTAAACCTTCTTTCAAGTATAGTGTAGCATGGAAAATCAACATTATTTTCCATTTATTTTATTTGAGTATAAACAGTTAGCTACCAGATTCACTTTCTCATTCCCCTGCACCGTCACGCAACATGTATGTACAGTAGGCATACTGTAGTTCCACCTCCATTTTCATTTTTACGTCAATTATCACCTCCATATCAGTCTCTTACTTTCCTTCCACTTCCATCTCAGCAACAGCTAGGAATGAGTGAACCTTTTCCATAGCAGCTACAGAGAGCAAACACAACATAGGAAGAATGTTGTTGAAGGGAATACTTGGACCAATTTATAATCTGTTTTGCTTGAGATTCTCTGTAATATTTATCCATCTTGACCTTTATCTCCTTCATTTGCTGGTTGGTTGTACGAAATTTCACATTCGTCATCGCCTTCTTTCCTTCTTCCACTTTCACATCCATCTCTTACTCCTTCTGCACTTCCTTCTTCGCTTCCACCAGCTGGCCCCACCCACCCTGGAGTTAGGGATGGCCGAGTTATTAGCGCCCCGGGGGAGATTCGTAATTATAACTTTCCTGGGAACTTTCTGGGGCCGTAAGCAGGAATCACGCGGAAGGAAAGAGCGGGGAGATGGGGCTGTGAATCGACATGGAAAAGTAATGGAAAAATATGGACATAAAGTAGAATTCGCTGCTCGACGAGACGATGTAAACTAACACTATTTGGGGAAGTTCTTCAGTATTGAAAAAATCATGGTGAAACTTTGCTAACTTGTGCTTATTTTATACAAAAAATTACTTCCCTAAAAAGAGAGAGAGAACCGGCAACAGTGAGGAGAAAGATCTTTTTTGAGTGTCAAAACAAAAACAAACAAACACAATTATTCTATATAGTTTGGGACTCCTATGAGTGGCGTTGCATGCTGGCCTTAAAAGTTCAGACATTCTTGGTTCTGAGAAAATGTACTATCCAGTCTGTTGAGTGCCATTACGTGTATGAAAACAGTTATGGTAAGTGAGGATATCTCCTGGAAGTACAGTATGTATGTCATTAATGAAAGCTATTCCCAAACTACTGTAATCTACAACGTAACAACTTCCCAGCAACAGGGAATAATAGGAGGGTAACACAAAACTACAGCCATTAACCTCACAGTAACTACTCAGAAACTTCTTATACAGTAAAAAGAAAAAAACCTAGAGCCGAGTATAACGATAACCCTGAACAGTGTCTGGCCTTGTGTGTGTATTGAACCAGGACCTGCAACTAGCCAGACAGTCAGCCAGCCATAGGCCATTCAGACAGTCATACAGAAAGTCAGACAGCCAGTCTTAGACCCAGAGAATCATCCACCCAGACAATTATTCAGACAGACAATCAACCAGACAGCCATATAACCAGCCAGACAGCCAAGCAGCCAGATAACCAGCCACCAACCCAACAGTCTCCTCCAACAAAGGGTATTCTGATGGCTTACTGACTCAATACTGGCTATGAATAGTGCATGAACGTGGGTTTTCAGTAATTGCTCCCAACACTCACCATGTCGAAAACATTCACCGCCAGCTCAACCATTGGTAAAGTGTACAAGTAATTCTTTTTTATTTTGTTGTAGGTGATCGGTACAGATTTCATATTATAAGAGTGAAGTTCTGTTGGATGAGCAAAGTTCAGATGGCAGGGATAAAGTTCAAATGGCATGAGTCGCGTCCAATTAGTATAGATAGAAATAGAAGTTGCCGTGTGTACAGTTCACTTAGGATGAGCAGTATGTGCAGTTCAGTTAACAAGAAGAGGTTTGATGGGAATGTAAGGGATATTGGAAGGTTGAAGGACACTGTTATGGACTGTGAACAAACTAGATGACAGGAATGTATGTTGATTGTGTCTGTTTACCTTTTGTTGACCCGAGAAGAATAATAATAATAATAATAATAATAATAATAATAATAATAATAATAATAATAATAATAATAATAATAATAAAAAAAAAAAAAAAAAAAAAAAAAATAATAATAATAATAATAATAATAATAATAAAAATAATAATAATAATAATAATAATAATAATAATAATAATAATATAATAAAATAAATCAGATATAGTCCATGTTGTGCAAGGTATAGATGGGAACCCTTTTAGCCCTACAGCAACGAAGGCAGAATGATGATATTTACACTTTTCCTTATTGCACACCATTATTTTTTCTTTTAATTTATTTTTTGTCAGATGAAAGCAACACTGTCAGTAAGTTCGGGGGTGAGAAAGTATCAGTAAACATGTAAACAAGAACGAATACCATATAATATTTTATCGAAAAATATCATATAATTCAAAAGCTAAAATATTTTCCCCATGGAGGAATGGTTTGAGAGGGAGTTAAAGGTAAAAACTCCAATGAAAACTATTTTACTCAGAATAACTAACTTGATTACAGTCCCCAGACGCCATTCATCCGGCTATTCATTCCCTCACCACGGCAGATTTCGTTCTCAAGGCTAAGGTTGTAAAGATTACCCATCATTATCGGCAAGTTAATGTGCAGGTTGTGTCGCTACCGTGAATGAAGAAACTGAGTATTGGAGGGAAACGCACCTAGACAGACTGAATATGAAACCACCATTTGCGAGGGAGATTTTACTGACGACTGTTAGGCCATTACATCGTCGGGTTAAAATCTCATAATAATTCTACGAGTACGTCTTAGTGTCGGTACAAGAGGTTATCTGTTGCTGGCGAACTAGAGAGGTAATGATTCTTGTAAATAATACTACATAACAAGTCCCCTACTCAAATGATAAGGTCATACATAACTCTATTCTATATTCTGGCAAAACCTGCACACCAATTTACCGATAATGACATTTTTTTTATATATAATCTCTTGGCCTTGAGGACGAAATCTTTGGAGGTGTGTGTGAGTGAATGGCCTGGTGAATGAATGGCGTCTGTAATCAAGCTGGTTTTTATACCCAAGGACATCAATGGGTGGTTGGCTGAGTTAACTCTTTGGGGCCATTATCTCCTCCCACATCCTTACTCAAAAGTGGTTTGAATCCTCAGTTGAAATGTTTAAATTCTAAGATGAAGTACGCTGCATGGAACAGACTGATAATTTGATGCTGATAACAAGTAATTTTGCGAGTCTTTTATTACTCCATGAAATTGTTCACTAAGAATTGACGTTCGGAAGCCAAACCTTTGAACACAAAGTGACTAATATGAAACGGGTCATAATAATTATATTAATAATAATTATATTAATTATAATAATAATAATAATAATAATAATAATAATAATAATAATAATAATAATAATAATAATAATAATAATAATAATAATAATAATAATAATAATAATAATAATAATAATAATAAAAATAATAATAATGATAATAAAATAAAAACGAACGTACCAAGGTTGATGTCAATGGCACAAATTGTGAAGCAAAAAGTGAACCATGCAAGGACAAGGAGGCGCCGGGAAAGACAGACAGATAAAGAGAGTATAGTAGAGTAGAGTACAGGGGTCGGCAGGGTGGTGGAAAAGATGGACGAGAGAGGGTGACGATTCCAAGAGCAACGACACTTAAGTTAACCTGAGGATGGATGTGTGGCTACTATAAGACCCATCATTATCATCATCAGTAAAAAGAAGATGAAGAAAAATAAAAGAAGAAGAGTGAATGGAATCAGAGAAGAGTGAGTGGAATCAGAGAGGAGTGAGTGGAATCAGAGAAGAGTGAGTGGAATCAGAGAGGAGTGAGTGGAATCAGAGAAGAGTGAGTGGAATCAGAGAAGAGTGAGTGGAATCAGAGAGGAGTGAGGAGCAGTGTGGAGTGTTGTAGGGTACGGGAAGGAGTGATGTGGAAAGTGAATAGGTTTAGGAATAGTGGGATGGAATGAATGTCTGGAATGTGCAAGGTCGCCGTGGAGTGTGTGTGTATGTGTGTGTGTGTGTGTGTGTGTGTGTGTGTTGAATGGTGTGAATGTTAAGGGGTGTGAATGGAGGTGATGAAGCGGGGTGTGACGTATATAGTGTGAGAGTCAGTGAGTAGGTATGAGAGTGGGAGAGCAAGGCTGAATTATTATTGAAAGTTGTGTGAGACTGGACAGGGCTGTGGAGAGTTCAGGAGAAGGCGAGAATGAAAAGGAGAGTGTAGGAATTTTATGGTAAAAGCTTGGGGGATAATGGGAGCCTCATAAAACGTGAGTTGAGAGTGGGGAAGGAGTAGTATAGGACTGGGGAGGGAGGGAGGGAGTAAGTGATCTGGACTAAGTGAGAGACTTTGAGTGTGTGTGTGTGTGGAGTGTGGGTGTTTGTAGGCATGTGTGGGAGGTGTGTTATTCAAGAGCATGCGCATGTGAGGGTGGATGGAAGGAGAGAGGAATGTGTAAAGAGGGAAGTGGAGAGATGGAGTATATAGCAGGGGCGAAGAGAAGAGTAAAATGTTGCTTCATGGGGCAGAAGAGAGGTGTAAAAAGGTAAATGGTCTTTATGGAGAGGAATGGGTGTTGGAAGAAGTTTATTTCGTCGAGGGATGGGATGTTTGAAAGTGGAGGATAGAATGTACAATATAGCTATACTGCAGTGAGGGAGGAAAAGAATGTAAAATGGGAAGAAGGAGAATGTAGACAGGAAAAACAGGGAAGTAGAAAACGAGGCTTGAAACGTAGAAAAGAAGGGAGTGAGGGAGGGATGGAAGGAGGGAGTGTCTGGCTGTCTTACCAAGGCCAGAGGAGAACCGCCACATATTGACATTTTATCAATATTCAGACAACTTTCCCAGTTGGCCATTCCAGCATTAGGGTATCACAGGGGTCTGAGGGAGGTACGGGGGGGGGGGGGGGTTGTAAATGGACAAGGGGGATTGATTGATTGATCGATATTAGGCGCCGCAACAGCGAGGTCATATAGCGCCAGATGAAGGTGATAAAAAGGTGAGACAGTAAGCAAGAAGGACATAGATAGAAAAGAGGGGCAATTGAAAAACTGAAGAGAGTGGCTGGAGCCGAAGGGGCGCCAAATCCCTTAAAGTATTGAACACATCACTACAGGCAATACCCCCCCCCCCCCCACGAGATGGACAAGAGGGAAGGGGTAAGGCAAGAGGGACGGGAAAGTTGTGACGTGGGAAACTAGGAGAGAGAAGGGGAGGCTTGACAGGGAGACAGGAAGAGGGAAGGAGAGGCTTGACGGGGAACATGGAAGCAATGACGTGGACAGATAGGCTGGATGGAGGACATTTAAGCTAAAGTGGGGAGGCTGGCTGCTGGAGATGTGGTGGATAGGAAGGTACTTCCAAATACTCGATATCATGTGTAGAAAATGTATGTACAGTACTTTATTATGTATATAAAGTATATAAATGCACGAACTATCCCAAATTTTCTAAAGCTTAAAAATAAGCGAAAAAAAGTTTTGCTAATTCACTTAAAAAGTTGATGGGTTTTACGTTGAACCATCAATCTACGATCACATGGCTTATAGTGAAGAGTCTATTTATTCTCCACCATTTTACTAAAGGCTCTCGTTGGAACTAAAGACAGACTTAGGCTCCACTGACGAAAACTGCTACACGAACCAAGCAATATAAAAAATAGAAATGAGTTTACCAAGCTAGCGAGTTAGGTACTATAAGTCATGAAGCAGTGTATCTCCCAAACCTTTAGAGCAATGAGAGCAGTACCATCACCCCAGTGTGAATAAATAGACCTCTGGTGGTAAGACACGGTATTAAACACTGATTATACTACACTTTTCCTTTCCTTTATCTGTATACGGTGAACACATTAATTCGACACGAGGACGGTGTTAAGCCCTCATTTCTGAGTAATGTAATGATAGGTGAATCATTAGTGTCTCAATTGGAAGTAGTAAGGTAATCCCTAGGTGAATATAATTAGCTCAATGTTTCGTATTATACAGAAGGTGTAACTGATAACAATTTTTTTTTAGATTTAATATTTTTCCCCTTGTCCAAACCAAGACTTTCTTTTTCAGCGAAGTAGAGTATACATACAGGCTGCAGGACGCCAAGAGTCAATATTGGTGATGGTGTGTCGATTTTCCCATTTCATTTGGTACCTGCAGCCCCACGAAGGATTATCACAATGTAGAAACTAGAGTACAGTTTTCACCACGCGAAAATGTTCCGTACTTCTCATTACATTTCTTTGCTTATTTTCATAGGTGTAAGAATTTTTTTTTCTTCAAAATTTGATAATGAATGTACATTACTTAGGATTGGATCAAATATATGATATAAAGTTAAAATGACATAGTGTATTACATATAAAACACATAAACACACATACACACACATATAGACACACATATACACAGACAATTAGAAGGAACACCTGAAAAATAATATAATATGATATATATAATTTAACATAACATTATTTATAATATAATTCAAAGAGTTATATATATTTTTAAAGCTCTCCTGTGGTTGATACTAAAAAAAATTGACACTGCCTGTTAGAGTTCACATTAGAATGATTTTATTATGTCACAATCGATCAGCTTTTTTTCGTGTCAGCTGAAATGCAATCTACCTTTATTATAAAATTATAGAGTTGTGTTGTGGTAACTGATATAGACATACTACAATACAATGCTACGGTGCTACAGCTACGACATACTCGATATTGCGTTGTATCACAGGCACGTGTATAGTACATGAATGAATGATATAACCCGTGTGTGAGTATATTGTGTACATCAATATGCAACAACAATACATGACTCTCAACTCAGCATATACTGTATACTATAGAGTGACGACCAATGTTGGAGATATTCATGACGGAGATGGACTATAAGACACAGTCAGTCATGTGGGGCCTGCCTGGAGGAAGATGAGAAGCCTTTACCTAACACAGAGAAGCCTTTACCTAACCCACTCTCCTGCATGGTGGTCCAAACACGACATTGGTTAGTCTTCCATTCCTCTCTCTCTCTCTCTCTCTCTCTCTCACACACACACACACACACACAAACGAACAAACACAAACGCACACACACACACATAAGTAAGGTGTCATATCATCGATAGTCTAGTCTAATCAAGGTTTCATTTTTACTCCAATTTGTGTTGAGAACATCCTCAAAACTAAACAGAGGAAACATTGCTGGCTGGAAAACGAATGACAAAGGCTGGAGAAGGAAGGAAGGAAGGAAGGAAGGAAGTTAGAGCCAGCCCCTCCAGACTCTCAAGTTTGTGAAGCACCTCTAACAAGATTTGTCCCCGAGCTTCCTCTTGACTCAGCATGGAAATACTCTCCCATTAGCTTCCCAGTCCACCGCTGTAATTAGACTGCCATTACAAAGAGCTACACCAACACCTGCCTACCGCACAATTACTAACTCCTTCCTTCCTTCCTTCCTTCCTTCCCTCGTTTTCTTACCTCCCTCTCTCTCTCTCTCTCTCTCTCTCTCTCTCTCTCTCTCTCTCTCTCTCTCTCTCTCTCTCTCTCTCTCTCTCTCTCTCTCTCTCCACTTCATTACTTGGCTTCCTCACCACACACACACACACACACACACACACACACACACACACACACACACACACACACACACACTCACACACACTTTCACACACACACACACACACACACACACACACACCACCATGGACTTTGCTCTTACCGCATCCCTCTCTTCTTCCGATTTATATTTGTTATTTCCCTCTCCAGCATTCTTCCTCCTTCCATTCCCCTCTCTATCTCGTCTTTCCTCCCTCACCCCTTCCTACACAACACACACAGCAAGCCAGCCAGCAGTCGGGTTTCCTTTCCCCTCACAGCCTCTTTCTTTAAAAATATCCCAGTCATAGATCTCGAAATATAAAGTGCATGTTTCAATCATAGAAAAACACTGAATATCACTATAGGACTAAGTACGTTGCCTTCTCTGGTCATTTAGCTTGGGTATATGAATAAGAATAGTATATAACTTCTCCATTACACCCACTAGAATTCATTGATGTGATTGGGATTAAAGTTGTGGCCTTCCTATTGTGGGTTTGTAAAGGGGACTCAAGGCTTGGTGGTCTTGGTGGTCCCTGCATGGGGTGGTTTGACTGGGAATACAATACACAAGGGCCATATTGCCTACCCTGGACGACTCAGCAGATGGTAACTCAAGCTCGACCCTCCATTTCCTGTGCTCTCTGTCTGTGTCTGTGTCTGTCTGTGTGTGTGTGTGTGTGTGTGTGTGTGTGTGTGTGTGTGTGTGTGTGTGTGTGTGTGTGTGTGTGTGTGTGTGTGTGTGTGTGTGTGTCTGTCTCTCTGTCTCTCTCTCTATCTGTCTGTCTGTCTATCTATCTATCTGTCTCTGTCTCATCTACACGTTACTCAGCACAGAGGAATTTTTTCACACCTAACACTTTACAGCCATTGTCGGAAGCTGAATCAAGTAACTTCATTCACTATTCACTAATTCAACCAACGGGGAATGAAAGATTATACATAAAGACCCGGGCTATTTTCTCTACTAGTCAGAATAAACAAGCCGAGAGTGATGGCCGTGTAGCTTCTGATTTAATTTGTGTGTCCAAGTAATTAAACAGAACTAGGCCTCAGAAAAAAAGGGCAGAGATAAAACTTGAAGGTAGAGAAATAATTTGTGTGACGCCCCGGGGTGATTGAGTTGGGAAAATCGAGTGAGATACTAATTGGATGAAGGACTGCGTGCCTCGTGCCAACATTTTATACCAGCACTCTTTTTTTCACTGTCTTTTTGGCGGAAGATTTATGAGATCATCTGAATGCATACCGAGGTAGAAATATAAATCAGACTGAAATGGGGAACTGGCTCAACGAATAAAGCTAAATAGTTTATAATTATACGTTGTAGTGTTGCTACTGTATGATGGTGTTACAGCAGGGTGTATACATATTATTCTCTCGTTTGTGCGTGTGATGTATTTTGGTTAACGCCGTAAATCCAAACTAAGGAATCGATCGCAAATGGTTTCAGGGCAAGACAGTGTGTGAACAGAATGGTTAAGCAAAGGATGTCAATAGATAAATGTATTGAAACAAGCAGCATGACTCATAAATCATTTCATACACTGTTGATGGTAGTTGATAATAATAATGTTGTTGAAGTTGCCAACGCATTATGAATTTAGTTGAAGGAACGTTGTTGATGCAAGATTGTGAAGAGGGAACTCAAATATGATTATTGTTAAATGAAAAAAAAAAGGAAAATTGAGAAGGTAAATTTCGAATGATGGAAATGTCATGGACTCAGCGTGGGTGTTTATTAAGTGACCTTATGATTGAAGCCTGTATCTCCATATCTCAATCCCTCTTCTGAGTGGATTCGACCTTTCATTTTTTAATTACGTTTGTGTGAAAAAATCTGGGAAACTGTGACTTAGTTGTGCACGAGAGAAGTAATAATCCTCCCATGTCGCTACAGTAGTGTAATGTTTATGACAACATTTTTACGGCAGCATTATTTAAGTCAGGTGTAATTTCTGGAACACTGGCGCTCTTATTCAGTAGGATAATTATTACACAGTGTGCTTCATAAATCACAAGTTTTTTTTTATTTGCACCCTCAGGCAATAAGTCACTGAAGCAGCGCTGCAGGAGTTCATTAGACTTAACAAAGGCAAGTCACGACCAATGGCATAAAATCCATGGCAGAGAGTAAAATGAAATCAGTTGAATAAGTCATGAGTGAACCTTTTATTATCTTAGATGTAGTTGGAAGAAATAACACTTTACTTTTTATATCATACTACATAGGAGAGAAAATCTAGAATTTAATGGGGCGACAGACTTTGATGTTAGCGATGCCACAGTGATACACTATAATTATATATTTGTGACAGTTTCTGAGCTACTACAAGAGATTCTTATGCATTCACTAAAAGACAATAGGAAGAGAAACACAGTATTAGTGATGTGTGTGTGTGTGTGTGTGTGTGTGTGTGTGTGTGTGTGTGTGTGTGTGTGTGTGTGTGTGTGTGTGAGTGTGAGTGTGAGTGTCTGTGTGTGTGTGTGTGTGTGTGTGTGTGTGTGTGTGTGTGTGTGATTTGCTGTTTGCGTGTCAGATATTTATAAAATCAAATAATGATAATGATGATAATGACAGATACAGCTTTGGAGAATATGATACTGAATAACTAAAATCGTCAGAATATGTTTGGTACGTCAACTACCCACGTAAAATAACCCTCACATCACTCTTGTTAAATGTATATAGTAAAATGATGGTATTTATCTTAACACTGGTATAGGTATCCGTATTAAATTTAGTATTAACAGTTGTATACGGACCTAGATATTACCTTCCTGTAATTCGAACGGTTTCACAGCCCGAATACATTATCATTTTCGCATTTCACACAATTATATCCCATCCATATTACACGAGATTCACATATTGTACACATGTGATACTTGTGTGTGTGTGTGTACGAGAGAGAGAGAGAGAGAGAGAGAGAGAGAGAGAGAGAGAGAGAGAGAGAGAGAGAGAGAGAGAGAGAGAGAGAGAGAGAGAGAGAGAGAGAGAGAGAGAGAGAGAGAGAGAGAGAGAGAGAGAGAGAGGAGAGAGAGAGAGAGAGAGAGAGAGAGAGAGAGAGAGAGAGAGAGAGAGAGAGAGAGAGAGAGAGAGAGAGAGAGAGAGAGAGGCAATGTTCTCTTTATTTCTGCTTCATAACCTCTGCCTCACTCATTTTCTTGCTATGTCGTCACTCGCTTACTTTTTTCCTTACCATGTCAACTCTGGCTTACATAATATATCCCTGTTCTGTTATCTTTATCCAACTCGTTTCCTTCACCATCTGTGACTTAATCATTTCCCTCATCATCATCATCATCATCATACTATGCTTCCTTGTGTACTGTACCTATCTTGTCATTCCTAGTTTATATATATACAGAAGCGAGTGTCACATTGGAACATATTTCTAAATTAACGATATATCTCTCCTCTCCATAAGCTTGTTTGTTGTCTGAGGAGGGTGAGGATGTCACTTTACAATCGTCGGAACCAAGAGAAGAAGATATAAAAACAAAATAGAAAGGACAGAGGAGAGTGCATCAGTGTGTTACTACTATAGCTCTCCTCTTGATTGCTACAGTGTCTCCATTCCTCGGCCCCTTCCTTCCTCGATAAACTTTTCCAGCTGCACCCTGTCTGGTTTCAATTTCAGTCCTCCTATTCGTTGCCTTCATTATCCGTGTCCCGCCTCCTCCTCCTCCTCCTCCTCCTCCTCCTCCTCCTCCTCCTCCTCCTCCTCCCCTCTTGCCTGCCTCTCTCTCTCTCCTTTCCTTCCTTTTATCTTGTCCACTTCCTTGACTCTCCTAGTACTCCTCTTCTACTTGTACTACCCAGACTCACGACTCATTAGCTTCTCCCTCCACCTTAGAGGAACGGAGGCTGCTGTATTTTTTATCTCTTCAGCTTTGTCTGTCTTTATGCCTGTCTGTCTATCTATCCGCCTGCCAGTCGTCGTGTCTGTTTGTCGACCTGCCTGCCTGCCTGCCACTCGTCTGTTTGTCGACCTGCCTGCCTGCCTGCCACTCGTCTGTTTGTCGACCTGCCTGCCTGCCTGCCTGCCCATCTGTCATAAAAGAACGGGGAAAACTAATGGGAAATCAGTGTAAAAGGTTAGGATGTGATAAAACTAATTCCAGAGGATGAAAAATGGTGAAGGGATACACAGTGACGGTACTTTATTAAAAAATGATCCAGTGCTCTATAACACTCTATATCTACGGCTGACGGTTTCATTTATTCCCATATTTTATTTTTATTGTTTTTAGTTCACCATAATACGAGTTGGTTGTCGGAGGTGAGGTTGTTATCGTCGCTCCAAGTTTAATATCATGTTACCAAGATATTTTGGTGACATGACGGAATTGTTCTCGTCCTATTTTTTATTACAGTAATAAATCAAGACCCACTATCGGATTCGCTAGGAAAAGATACCAATTTTCGTCCTTCGGGTTTGACTGAGTTAGGGTCAAAATACCATTAAATTGAACCTCAATAATGGTACCACGTTATCCTCTATCCTAATATCCCACCTATTCCAGTCCCTTCCAGCCCCATCCTGCTCTATTAAGTCCCACCTTACCCTACCGTGGCTAAACTGCCCTCATTTCTCCCTGCCCTACTCTGGCTATATATAATGTAAAGCCACATCCTTGTTTAAGATGTCAACACCCTGCCACACCCTTGTCTAAGATGTCTTCACCCTGCCACACCCTTGTCTAAGATGTCTTCACCCTGTCACACCCTTGTCTAAGATGTCCACACCCTGCCACACCCTGCATCACTTTTATTTAAGGAAGAAATTTAATATGTTTTGTGATATAGTTTGGCGGAATAAGAAATCTTCCAATTCACCCACGAAAAGATTCTCCCCTTCAGATGATCAATATCCCCACCCCTTGTCTATTAATAATGCCCACACCCTGCACCCTGCCTCACCCTCTCTAAAATGCCTTCACCCCACCTACTGTATGTCCACCACCACCACCCCTGGCCAAGATGGTGTCACCCTACGCCACTCCCCAACACTCCCCAACCCTCCCCACTCACTCCCCAACCCTCCCCACTCACTCCCCCACCCTACCTCCGATGTCTACACTTCCCCTTGTCTCCACCCTCACCCCCATCCCCCACCCTGCCTCCGATGTCTACACTCCCCCTTGCCCCTCCCCAGACCCCCCCCCCCCCGCACCCCCCGCCTTCCCCTGGGCCCCAAGGTGCTCCTGTTACGGCAAGGATCGTCACCACTAACAAGGCCCAGGGAGACTTTTTTTACTTACCTGTCTCCTTCCCTCTGTCTCTCCTTCCTTCCTTTCTTCCTTCCTTCCTTCCTTCCTTCAGTCTCTCTTAACGTACTGTACTTAGACTCATCCCTTATTCTTTCTCTCTCTTCTTTTTCTCTCTCAATCTATCTTTCTTTTTTTTTCTCAATCAATCTGTCTTTTTTATTCTCTCAATCTATCTTTCTTTCTTTTTTCTCTCTCAATCTATCTTTCTTTCTTTTTTCTCAATCAATCTTTCGTTTTTATTCTCTCAATCTATCTTTCTTTCTTTTTTCTCTCTCAATCTATCTATCTTTTTAACTATCTATCTCTATCATATAAATATATACTGACATACAAATTGATGTTTTTTTTTTATCATATTTGATCATATCGGTTTAAGGGGGAAAGTGTAGTGTAGGAAAATCAGAAGCAAAATGATTCCTCCAAACTATTCCAAGCAACAGAACACCATTATTGTTGTCCATCCGGTCCTGTTTCCTGGCATACTTTGGGGGAATCAAGGCACTCCAATGTTACAGAAATGAATTACCACCTTAACTCTTATATTAGGGTTAAAGAATTTTTGCACATCTGTTCGCCTGAGGTTAAACTTGCACAAACCCCTGCTGAAATATGTGGACTTGCTGTTTGCATTACCGATTATATAACAGATGAGTACCGTAGTAGAAATTAGTAAAAAAAAATATTCTAGTTTCTAACATCATCCATTCTGACTTTCAACTTTTTTTTTTTTTTTGCCGTAACAAGATTTTTTTTTTTTTTTTTTTTTTTTTTTTTTGCTGAAGATTAAAGTACACAGTCGACATTATAACAGCCCTTCAGTTTGATCATGTGGGACTTTTAACGCCTTATAGAGTGACCCGATTGAATAAAAATAATTAGCCTTGAAGAAATTGGCTGAAGCATTAATAATGATATCATTGCCAAGAAAACGGACCATAATTAAGTATCCGCACTTCTAACAACCTATTAAAATCCTATTCAAAAGATTAAGAAGTTATATCACAAGACAAATTTAGGCAAAACACTGTAGCCTCGTACAGCTTAGGAAAAGAAATTTAATAATAATAATAATAATAATAATAATAATAATAATAATAATAATAATAATAATAATAATAATAATAATAATAATAATAATAATAATAATAATAATAATAATAATAATAATAATAATAATAATAATAATAATAATAATAATAATAATAAGTAATTAGTGGGGTGTTTTTTGTGACGAAAATGTCCTCTGTCCTCCCTCGTGTACGTCCACTTTCCGTGTGTGAATTCCTGGCGCTGTAGGTGGTCACATGATAATTTGTATAGCCCGACAGACAACCAGAGTCTCTTCATTTAGATAATTATATAGATATGAAGACTCGATATTGTTCAGAGTGTACCATTATCTCCTATTTTATAACAGGGACAAATTTATCCTTCATAAACATATGTAAATCCTCCATTCATCATACCACCACCACTACCACACCATCACAACAACAACAACAACACACACACACACACACACACACACATACACACACACAGACACACGTCTGTTCACGTCGATAGTAGGACGGGCAGTGCTGGTCGGGTGTCAGGTTAAGGTCAGTCATGGCTTGTGTTTCCCAATGTGTGTGTGTGTGTGTGTGTGTGTGTGTGTCTGTGTGTGTATGTGTGTGTGTGTGTATGTGTGTGTGTGTGTGTGTGTAGAGGGAGACTAAAGGAGTATGATTTATGTTTCTTTACCACCAATATATAAATGAAGGTAATTTATTCGTGGATGAAGGTATTTGTTGGATTGCCCTCCACCCTTTAAAAAACAACAACAGTGAAATAGACTCTTGATGATGATGATGATGATGATGATGATGATGATGATAATGATGATAAAGATAATAACGAAACTTTAAAGCAAGTGACGTTTTTTAAAATCTAAAGCGTGAATGTAATTTTCATGATTATATCACAGGAAAACGAAAAAATACAATTATATTTTTCTTTTTCTTACATAATAATATAGAATAAATGTTGAAGCACCTACGATCAACACTACCTTGCCCTAATATGTTGTTTTCAATGTTGCCAAGTGATGTAGTAACCCCTTATCAAAGAACCAGGTATTATTGCTAACAACATTAGTTTAGGGTGAGTATGCATTGTTGTGCTGTAATGAATCACAACCTTAATTATATTAGTGTCATATACAACGGGTGATTAGTCACAATGAAAATTAGGCTGGTAAATAAATATCCATGTAATTATAGAAATGCAGCTTTGAAATGAGGCCCATCACTCGTGTTTATTTATGCTAATTAAAACGTAAAGTGTGTGACCATATACAGGCTACTTTATGAATTATCCCTGATGTGTGTCATGTATGTGTACGAGCGTAATTGCAAGACAAACATTGCGTATATGTATATGTGTGTGTGTGTATTATGGTGTCTTTGTGGTGTGTGTGTGTGTGTGTGTGTGTGTGTGTGTGTGTGTGTGTGTGTGTGTGTGTGTATTATGGTGTCTTTGTGGTGTATGTATGTGTGGCTAAAAACACAATACCCTATAATTTATATAAATGCCAAAACACTGACCCATTGTTTATAACTCACAGTGTGTATGTATATATATATATAAAATTAAATGTTGATATAATAGTACTGTACTGACTGCCCCAGGTTTCATTTTTCAGACGTGTGTGTCCTGTGTGTAATAATGAAAAAAAAAAAGAAGTGTGTTTATTTCCTCAGTTTTTCTCCCTACATCTTGCTGACCTTGACGTTTCTTACAGTAAATATCTGCATAGGAGTAATTTTTAGGCCATCACACAGGCAAGGTAATTCTGACACATTATGAACATATATAGACTTTCACTAAGGTAAGAGTGACCTGCTGATAATAATAATATACTGTACATAATGTGTTACAGAAAAATAAAAAGGAAATAAAGAAATGCATTAATAATGGTGTTACTAGGGCATATAATGTAAAACACACACACACACACACACACACACACACACACACACACACACACACACACACACACACACACACACACACACACACACACACTAAGGATCAACATACGTGCACAAAAAAACTCTTCTGCACATAATAATCTGACACACACACACACACACACACACACACACACACACACACACACACACACGACTCGAGATATATACTGAGCTGGGATTCTGGGCATAAATTTCAAGGTTCACGACATTTGCAACAGAGTAAACACATAAGCACGCACACACATACACACACAAATCCGTACACATACACACACAAATCCGTACACATACACACATACACGCACACAAATCCGTACACACACACACAAATCCGTACACATACACACACATATACAAGAATCTAATACATACATACATACATACACACACACACACGCGCGCGCGCGCATGTGCAAATACAATATACTGTATGATTATGGACAAACACTAACACGCCATAAATAACGCAAGAAAAAATAAATACAATAATAAAAATAATGAAAAAAAAATCAAAGTACAGTACATTATTTCCTACCAGTAATAGCTACTGTATAAACACGTCAAAAACAGAAGTGAAATAAAACAAAAGCCCATTACTATTACTCCCAACCACAATACCCAGCAGACGGAAACAAATTCACAGGCAGAAGCAAATTCATGTTCAACAAATATTCAACAAACACGAGTTGTTCGAGTGGTAGTTTATCCCCAGTTACTCGCTCCACGCTACTCACACCAATATAATAATAATGCACAGAATACAACATACAGCATGACAACCGTGATATACATATGCATACAAATTTACCCGAATTTATTATCGCATTAGCATGGAAACTGACTAGCCAGCTTTATATTCAAACAGCACATAGAACTTCAACACACGCTTTTAAAAGGTACACACACACACACAAAAAAAAAAAAAACACATGCACAAAAAAAAAAAAACATATACACACACACAAAACCACATACATACAAACCACACACACACACACACACACACACACATACACACACACATACACACACACATACATACACACACACACACACAAACCACAAAAAACACACACACACACACACACACACACACACACACACATCGAGGTGAGGTGGAGCGAGGACTGTGAGAGTACAAAATATCTGCAGGACATTTAGAAACCCCCGTGAAATCCCAAGTATATTCCTCTTCACAAACATGAATCTAGTCTTGTAACCCTGACTTGCGTGGAAGTAAATTCATATTATTTTTGTCGTATAACCCTGACTTATCCGGTACGTAAAAATAACTACATGATATTTATACCTTGTGGAAAGTAACACTGGTGTATCAAAATTTTGCGTCCTGAATTTAGACAACGAAAAAGGAGACTATCTTGTTGGCAAATTGTAAGGCTACTGATACTTATTAATTATGATATAAAACATACGTCCTCGGTGGTACTAAAGTATCTGTATATACAATTCACCAACCTCTTCTTAATTAAGGGGAGGTTCTCTTGTTGGTGCATTGGAAGGCTACTGATTCCTCCAAACTATGCCACGAAACAGATCCCTATTTGTACCACTGAGGGTTTCTGTTTCGTGGCATACTTTGGAGATATCAAAGACCTTCCAATTCACCAACAAAATAACCTCTCCTTAAGTACCAGTATGGTATTGTGAGCACTATTCGTACGAGGGTGGTTATATTTTCATGAGTTGAGAGTAATTTCGTATCATTGTATAAATGTCATGAAATACTTTATATTTTATTCAAATTTACTGAATTCATTCTGCATGAACTACACGATTCATTAAATTTTACTACTGCACATACGCACATTGAAATCATCCCTATATATGATTCATAAAAGCTGCCATAAAATCGGTCATTGCAGTTATTGTTAGAGTTTTGTATTTTTAGCACTGGTGTTGTCCTCGCCAATCTAGACCTGTGAATACTTATTGTTTAGGTTAGAAAGTGGTGTAAGTGTCTCTCAAATTATCGTATGACTTCACGAACCTCATTTGCATTAAAGATATTTCATATTTACGGTTTCATGGTCATTTTTTCACAACTTGAAGCTAATTATTTATCAATTAATGTTAATTTTATCAACGTATACATTTTATAATGAAAGCCTAAGTATAGTCGCGCACCACAATACTAAGTCCATCTGAGTCGAAACCCGAGGCTTTGGATGGGCTGTAGTCCAGAAACTGCATGCTTCATATCTCGGGCTTCGACTTATAGGTGGGCTACAGATTGAGGTGTGCGAGTGTACAGCCACAATCAAATATCCATCAACACTTTCCGTCCATCGTATTAAATATCTTTGTAATAAAGACCAACACGTGTATGATTGTGCACCACCTCATAATAATAATTGAGGGGGTTGAGTTAACGTAAGATGTTGTATGATTATATTTTGATATGATACGGATTTATTTGTACCATGGAAAGAAAGGGTCGGTGGATATTTGATTGTGGCTGTACAGTCTGCGGCAAAAGTCGTGTCGCCTCACTTAGCGTTTCTTGAAGGATAACGTATAAAAGATAATCATCGAACCAACACATTCACCAAAATTTTTTTACAATATCCAGGGGGAAAATCAGTAAATTATTTTGAGTTATCATTTGACGAGCCTGTGAAGCTTATATTTCCATACCCTACTTCATGACTTGACAAATGTGGAGACACGACTTTTGCCGCAGATTGTACATCTCGCAATCCAAAATATAAAATTTCGAATAGCCTGATTGAGTATTAAGCGAGTTCAAGCAAATATGAAACAGGATAAGCGTTGTAATTGGTTCACTAGCATGTCAAATTATTCGAAACGTCAACACGACCTGGATACAAATTTTGGATTGTGCGTGTATTTATAGTATACGTATATATGGAATGGGTGAAACCAACATAACACACATTTATAGAAGCAATAATTTGACGCAAATATTGACAAAATAAATGAATCTGATAAAATAAGTAGAGACAATGGAAATGATGTAATGGGATAAATTTGCATTGTAACTTCAACTACAACAACAACAACAACAACAACAACAACAACAACAATAACATCATCAATAACATTACGTCAACCGTATGAAACAAAAACAATAAAGTTCACTCAACATCACCAGGAAATATCAAGCGTGGAATTTGCCGCATATATAAATGGATTTGCTTTTCCGGAGTCAGGAAGGGAGAATATTTTAAATAGAATTTTTGGGCGACTCGGAAAAAATATTTATACACAGTAAAAAAAAAAAAAAAAAAAAAAAAAAAAAAAAAAAATGTCAGTGTTCTCCCACTCCCCCAATTTCTTCCTCTTATATTATCTGTTGTAAAGTGTTCGTAAGTTTGTTTTTGTTTTTCCGTAACACATTAATAGTCGCCATCACCACAGCTAAGTGGGTATCGAGGTAATGATATCAGCTGAACATAACAGTCCCTTACTTTTCGATATTTGAGGCCAAATCTTGTACTATATTTTGCTCTATGTATTCAATAATATACACCAACAATATGACTAGGGAATATTGTATTCTCTTATGACAAAGATATAGGAATACGTTCCCGTGGGATTATCCTCTGTCTCTCAGGAGGACTTCCGCATAGAAATTTAAAAGGGATCCCAGGAGGACACACAATTTATTATTCAACTCTCTCAGGCACATAAGACTCATGTGTGCGTCATATGTATTGTACCAACTGTCCTTAAGTTGGATTTATATTTGTATTAAAAAAGTACAGAATATTTTCCATTCCAGGATATAACAAACTCATTCCTTGGTGAGGTTCCTGGAGTTACCCTTGTTTCATCATCGTTGTGCGGCTTCAAAAAAATTAATATTTTGTTTCTTCAGTGTTTTCCTCCTCCTCCTCCTCCTCCTCCTCCTCCTCCTCCTCCTCCTCCTCCTCTTCTTCTTCATCACCATTCTTTTCTGCCTCCCCTTCCCTTCTTTCTCCCCTGTGTCCAATATTTCTTCCACCGTTCATCTCGACTTCATCTTCTCCAGTCCTCTCCATTCAGTTCTCTATTCCCTTCCCATATTTCCCTTCCAGAATACATGGGCCTATTTTCACATCACTCACCTTTTCCTATACTTTTGCATCCTTCCTCCCATCATTTGCTTCATTATTTTTCTTCCTTTCAAGTATTCCTTAAGTTTGTTCGACATATTCTTTTTTGGTACACTCAAAACTCTTTTTTCCCTCCTTCAATTTTCATCCATTTCTCCTCTGTTTTCTTGCATTTTTAATTATTTTCTATTTTTTATCACTTTCAGTCTTTCGGTCCATTATTCATCACTTCATTGTTCCACATTTCCCTTGGAAATTCCTTTAACAGCTTTTTCATTATTTTTTATTATTTTTCCCTATCCTGCTCCTCACTCCTGTGTCTTCCCTCTTCCTCCTCTTCCTCCTCCTCCTCCATCTCTCAACGTTTGATAAACTTTCGCTCTGGCTTTGTCTATGAATTAATTCTTTACCTACACTTAGATATTTCTAGATACGTTAGTTGTAATCCACAATAAATAACACGCCTAGACATTTACACAGAAGAGAATAAAGCCTATATGTTGATTTATGGACACATATAAAAGAAATCCGCAAGACCAGTAAGTTTGTTAATTATCTTGTTAATTTTCAAGCAGTGTATCCAGTATAGGTCCTTGCCTTAATTGGAGTCACAGTGCTGAATTATTAAACGCACCCGAGGAAGTAATATAAACCTTTCATTTGTCTGCATGTCGACAACACAACATTTTCTCTAAGCTTCATAATTGGACACACGAGAGCTACCGATAACATTAGTGGTGTTATAGTTAAATAGATACTGTGCCTCTTACTCCTTTCTTACCCTAAAATCTCACGTCTTACGAAAAGGAAAGGAAGCAGTAGCAAGTTTGAGAATAAGAGTGACGTACAGATAATAATTATGAACAAAATAGCCTACACGGTTGGCTGGCTGATATCCCACTCTCTTTCTTTAGACCCTTGTGTAATTATATCACGACAGCCTGGGCATACTTCTTCCGGGCTTGAAAATTGCTGGTTGGGAGTGACTTATGAGGGATACTTAGAAGTTTTGAGTGTGTGGACTTGCGGAACATTTCACGCCATGGGTAGGAGGTCGGATCATGTATCTGCCGTAAATCAGGCTGCCTTCTAAACACGGTGTATTATTACGCTACGTTTTCAAGCTCTTATATATCTTACACCCAGTAGACAGGTTTCACATGTTTGGTTCTCTTTACAATCACTTTATTTTTTTACTATTTTGCTCGTTATTGCACATAGCCTTCTCTTGCCATTAATATATTTCATTTTCCTTGTCTCGTCGTTCTTTACTTCTTCACATGGGCGGATTTTCATGTCGTGTCATCTTAAGTACAAACAACACTTTGGAACGAAAATGTTGCATTTATTGTTATTCAAGAATATGTGCAAATTTGAATGATATCCAAACATATATTGAATGTAGTTGATTAATGCTGGCTAATATACAAAATGAAACTTGTATAATTCTTTTTTATGCAAGACATTTTGAATGTACGAATTTTGTTAACAGATTTTGTAAGGTCAATGAACAACCAGAACAAACTAACCCGCTTCGGACAATGGCACCTTTGGCAACACCACGGCACTGGTCTTGAATATGACCCTAAGTCCCCCTCCTACCCTCCCTCCTCGTCCCTTCTCTCCTCCCCTCCTTCCTCGTCCCCCTTGAAGGCCTTTCTCTCCTACCCCCCCTCCTCGTTCCCAAGGCCTCTCTCTCCTACCCTCCCTCCTCGTCCCTTCTCTCCAACCCTCCTTCCTCGTCCTCCTTGAAGACCTTTCTCTCCTACCCTCCCTCCTCGTCTTCCCTTGGCCTTCTTCTCCTACCTTCCCTCCTCGTCCCTTCTCTCCTACCCTCTCCTCTCCTACCTTCCCTCCTCCTACGCTTCATTTACCATTCTGTTCATACCTTGGCCAGCACAACCTTTGATGCACGTTCTTGTCTCTCCCGTCCTATTTTATCTACCCAGTCTTCCTCCTAAGTCTTCCTCTTCCTCTCCTCTCCTCTCCAATTCTCAGTATCACGTTTAACAGTATGTCGTTCTAGTAATTTTATGTCACCTTCCTCCATCTCTCCTTTACCCCCCCCTTCTCTCTCTCTCTCTCTCTCTCTCTCTCTCTCTCTCTCTCTCTCTCTCTCTCTCTCTCTCTCTCTCTCTCTCTCTCTCTCTCTCTTCCTATCCCCAGTCTTTTCCTTCGCTATCTTTCTTTTTTCTTACTACAGTGTTGTCTCTCTGCTTGCTTCAACTCAATCCCATGTCTTTCCTTCCTCCATCCCTCTCCCTATATCTTTCCTTCCTGTATTCCACTTCTAATTTTTTTTCGTCTCACTGATCGCGTATACACTCCTACTCTTCCTGCTCCTCCTCCTCCTCTTCTGTCTGCCCCTTCTTTTCCTCCTCCTCCTACTCCTCCCCCCATTCTTCCTCCCCCTCCTTCCACTCCTCCTCCTCCCACTTCTCCTCCTCCTCCTCTTGCTCTTCCCCCCACTCTTCCTCCTCCTCCCACTAAACCTGCTTCTACTCCTGCTCCTCCCCCACACTTCCTCCTGCTGCCAACACGTCGTCTGCCAGCCAGCCCCCCTCAGCACCTCCTGGTCGGCTCAATACATAATGCCACCTGCCGCCTCTAAAAAGCAATCCTCCGCCTGCCTGACGATCACCCAGGGACCTGCCATCACACCACTACCTCCGCCTCAAGCAGCATCCTGCCAGACACAATCATAATTGGAATCGCGCAGGGACCTCGGTGCTGACAGACAGAGGGGCACGAAAGCACGTACGCACGCACACAAGAAGCACGGATAGGCACAAGCGATATACATCCCAGCACACATACTTATCATGCACGAACGGACGCACACACTCATGAAGTAAGGATAAACTTGCAAATCACGTTTACTGTACATATAATAATCCACACACACGCATGCAGGCAAAAAGAACGAACAAACAAGCAAACATACATCATCCACACACGCACCACGCATGACTGCACGCACACCTGCACACATGCATGTAAGCACATTACACACAGAAATAGCTTTCCGATAACACTCCCATGAACGGAATATTTTTTACACACAAACAAACTTTTACAAACAGTTCACTGCACACCCAAAATGGACACAAACGTAAACATGAACATTCATACAAGCGCAATTTTTCTCATAAATATAAATTATTCATGCAGCAACAATAACACATGATTTCTTGAAAGTATTTCCAATTCGGGAATCATGCATTAACACACATAAATGTGTACAAAAAAATTATAAATATCACACTTAGACAAACAAACAGTTGATGGAACATCCTATAAACCAAATCAATAGGACTCATCCGTGTTTGACGTTCACAAATACCAAGCAAATTTCCACTTTCGGTCTTTTTGAAGTATATAACTTATCATATAACTTATCTTTTGCTATTGAAAGAAAAAAACAGACATACCAACGAATAACGCAGTCGTATTGCAGTTGTGACAAACACAACGTAACCATAATGTAATCCTGATGTATCCACAACATCTCGAGAATGAAAGGACACTCGAGAGATAATAGTGGAGGTGAGAGATCCCTTCCCTGTGACACACACCCTCCAGGTTTTATCAGTCAGCTGGAAAAGGATGAATGCAGGCACGAGCTTAGAGATATCAAAATGATGACATACCCTGGGGACTGGGGGACAGGGGTGGGTTGGAGAAGAGGTAGAGAGGGAGAGAAGGGGATAGCAAGAGGGAATGATGGAATTTCAGAAGGAGAGAGACGGAGCAGAGAGAGAGAAAGTGAGAAAAGGATAGCAGGAGGGAGTGTTGTATTTTCAGAAGGCGAGAGACGGGGCAGAGCGGGACAGTAGGAGGGATTGATGGATGTAGAGCGTGTGAGTAACAGGGAGAGCCGGAGGGAATGCCGAAAATAAAAATAGTTGAGAGGGGGGAGTGAAAATGATTGAGAGGGAGAGTGAAAATGATTGAGAGATGGAATGGGCAATGGTGGTGAAGAAGAGAGAATGAACTTAAGGCAGCGAGATATAGTAATGATACAGGATGGGGTTGTATATAAATAGAGAGTACAAATGTAAATACGTAACAGATTGCAAAACATGGAGATATAAAGAAGATGGAAAATAATGAGTAGCAAAGAAAATAACATTATACAACATTACATTATAGGGAAATTATTTGACTTATAATACAACGGAGCAGCCTAATGATAAATGGTAATGGAACAATGCCCTTCAAATATAATAATAACACGACCATTTGATTACTACGAGATTGTGAAGATTATCTACATTAGCACGTTGTTGCAGGTTTCAGCTTTCAACGTGTTACATTAACTTATTAAAATTCAACATTCTTTAACAGCAAAAATATACATAGGCGGCACAGCTGTAGACATTCCCTCCATGTATACAACTTTATTCGACATCATAAAAAGGCTGTAGAGTAAATTATAAACAGTGAAAGTCTACATAATTTTTCCTGTTATTCAGCGACCATAAAAAATTTCCATGTAAATGACGAGAGGGCTGAATTAATGTTAACTCTGTTGAATACCGAATCATTAATGCCGGAAATGAGGCAGGAAATGAAAGCAACCAGCTTTTTAATAATAAACGACACGAAAATATTTTAGATAAAAAGTACTTTGCAATTAAAAATATCAGTGATGATGTATGTACAGTACACTTTATATTGAATGATAGAGGAAAAAAGGAAATAATTCATGATATAAAGTGGTGTATACTGCAGCACAAAAAAAAAAAAAAAAAAAAAAAAAAAAATTGAATAGCTACGGTAAGAAAAATATGAAGTAAATGTAAGGAGCGTAGGGATGATAAGAAGGAAAACACTCGGAGACTCTCCCCACTGCCAGCCCGTCTCCTGGGAACAAAAGGCAAGCTGGAAACTCAGTACACCAACATGCACACCAGGCCTCAGGGCAGAGCAGGGGGACACAAGGACCAGACAGAGAAGGGGAGGAATGGAGGGAGGGGAAGTGGAGGAAGAATGAGAGAGGAGGAGTAAAGAGAAGGAGAGGGGGAGGACGAGAGATAGAGAAGAGAGAGGGAGGAAGAAAGGAGAAGAAGAGAGTGGGAGGAAGAAAGAAGGAATAGAGCGGAATGAGGAAAGAAGGAGAGGTTGAGGAAGAGAGAAGCAGGGAAGTGGAAAAAAGAAGGAGAAGAAGAGAGGGAGGGGAAAGAAGAATGAGAGAGGAGGAGAGAGGGTGAAGAAGAGGGGAGGGGGAGGGAGAAAGAAGGGGAAGAAGAGGGGGAGGGGGAGGGAGAAAGAAGGGGAAGAAGAGGGGGAGGGGGAGGAAAGAAGCAGGAGGGAAGTGGAAGGTTGGGAAGGTGGTGTTGAGGGGAGAGATGGCAATCAATACCATGAGCATGAGAACACAGCAAGACAAGCCAGATGTGTGGGCAGCAGCAGCAGGAGAAAGAGGAGGAGGTGGTGAAGGTGTGGAAGGATAAGAAGTCCAAGGTAAGAGGCCCAACATAATAAAAAAGGCAAGAGACGCATCATAAAAAAAAATGGAAGAGTAGCAATATAATAAAAAAAAAAAAGCGAAGATACGCAACATAAAAAAATGGAAGAATAGCAATATTATAAAAACAATGGAAGAGTAGCAATATAATAATAAAAAAAAAGGGAAGAGTCGCAGCATAATAAAAATGAGAAGAGACGTAACATATTAAAAAAAGGCAAGAGTAGCAACATAAAAAAAGGGGAAGAGTAGCAATTTAATAAAAAAGGGAGGAGTAGCAACATAAAAAATGTGGGTAAACAGCGACTGGTGATTTTTTACTTTTTTTTTTTTTTTTTTTTTACTATTACCAGATGATTATTTTTCTTGGCTGATGGAAACACTTTATTGAGTTAAAAAAATCTGTAATAATAATTGAACGTCTGTGTATCAATATGTCATTAAATCGATAACCAACAAGCGTTCGTATTTCTATAACATGCTTTAACTAGTATCTAAAGATTTCATAGCACACGTAAAACAAAATTAACAATAATAATAATAATAATAATAATAATAATAATAATAATAATAATAATAATAAAAATTATAATAATAATAATAATAATAAATAAAATAATAAATTCTCAGAGGAGTAAAGGGTCGTCTTTCTTAACCATAATATTACCAGAGTGGAATTTGACATTTTCTGAAGCAAAGTGTGTTATCATTTGACCCAGAAGAAAAACAGAAAAGAAATATCATACCCGTGGCATTCATTCATTACTTAAAATATTGAGTGAGGAGTTTAGTTCCCCTTCCCACATTGGATTAGGGCTGGTTTTTTTTTTTTTTGTGCAGGAAACTTTGGGTTAGAAAAGTCTGACTGGGGCTTTGGTGTGAAGAAGTTGTAACCCTCTCCTGCACGGTCAGTTCATATGTACAGTTGCCAGCAAAACCTCTTCTCCGTCTCCCAACCTCAAGCTCGGAGAATTTGGAAGTGTTAAATTAAATCCATTAAGTACAATTTTCTATAACATGAATTAAGAGTAGAACAATGAGTAGGTGTTTTTTTTCATACTTTATAAGAGAAAAAACATTGACCTGTAGAATATAAAAGCGTTGCCTGTATCCTAATAAGATAATAAGAAAAAGAAGATAACCAGGATAAGTATATAGGCAAGATGTTCACAAATCTATATATATCTATAAATATAAAACACTCCGTCTGTGTGTGTGTCTGTCTGTCTGTATGTTTAGCCGCTATGCACGGCCGCATCGTTTGACCTAGAGTAAAAAGTAATATGCCATTTTGATCAGTGAAGCCTGGAAAGCATCCTCGACCTACAATTTTTTTTTTTAAATGACCAATGGGGGGGTTCGAACCCCTGCAGCCCATGCCGAAGGCTATTATTTGGCTTTAACCGAAATATCCCAGGTTCGAATCCCTGGTAGTGTAGTCCAGGGAATGTCTTCGGTCTAATTCTTTTTTTTTGTAGATATGTGTTTCTTGAATTATCAGCTTAAAATAACCAAATATTTATAGCTTTCTCAACATAGACTCTATGGTCTCAAGCATCAAGGATGCAGGCAGGCCTGGCTTGCATGCCCAGTTTAGGAATGAATTCAAACCACAAAATGTTGAACACCTAAATTTAATATTAAATCTATGGAAAGTGAAAATAAAATAAAATGACCAATGGGGATTAAGTTCGATACCTGTACCCCTGCAGCTAAATTCGCCACTCGGGCCTTGCTATTTAATCGTGTCTGTTACAATGTCACCTTCTGCTATAGTTGCGTCATGGATAACTTTTGTGGTTATTAAGCTGGCATGGTTTCTCTGGGGAACCAGCAACCACACTGGATAATGGACTCCTCCCACCCTCCTAATAAGTTTACATAAAAATAATTAGAGGAAATTTATTGACAAAACCACATGTAGGATCTTCACCCGGACAACGTTGGGTATCGCTGCTAGTCTAATTAGCACAAAATAGGATGAAAGAGCGAGTCAAACGAAGAATAGATTTGGATATTGAGTTTGTGTTGAGAGAGAGAGAGAGAGAGGACAAAAAAAGTGGGTAAAGGCAGGGAGACCAAAAAAGCGTCTGGCTAACGACTGGTCAGGTGTGAGGGGATGGACAAAGGCTCGGATATTACTTACAAGACGGACGAGGGGGAACAGCAGGTGGAGGGAGCAATGGAAAACACTAGGCAAAATAGTGTCTCTTGCAATCGCATCATGGTTAAAAATAGCCTAGTAGTGCAATAGCCTGGTAAAGTTGAACAAGATAGAAAGTGCAACAAAAGTCTAGCTAGACCAAATCCATCATAGGTTGATGTTCCACGACCCAATTCGTCAATAATGAGGGAGTCACTGTTGGCAGACTGTAAAACACACAAATATAATCAATACAACAACTTCACAATCAATATAACTTCACAATCAATAAAACTTCACAATCAATACAACTTCACAATCAATCAATACAACTTCATAATCAATACAACTTTTGCCGTTGTTTGTAGTAAGCCCTCATGTCTTTATGAATGAATTACTGGGAACCCAAAGCCAATGTAAGATGCAACGTGATCGGCTGAATTTTGAGTGGTGGTGAAGATGTTGACATATACAGCCAGATTATTTTTTCGCACCTTCTACTTGCTTAACTGTACATGAAAGCAATAAACAGCTTAAAGGAAGACGGGAACACTGATCATTGTAAAACACTGTTGAGATCATCGTAATGGAAGTGCTTTATACTATGTTAACGGGTCATTTTAAAGTAAGGAGCAAATGCCAGGGCTCCGAATGCCAACAATATATAGGCAATATTCTGAAATGAATCCTGAGGCCAATGTTCTTGCTTGAAATTGACTGCAAGGGATTTGGGTTCGATTTCAGAGTAAGGTCATTTGCTCGACAGTGTAAAAGTTTCTAAAGTTCGTGCCAACCTTGAGTTACGACGGACAGTGTGCTAAAACAACTGATCATGTCTCCCTCTGTATCCCTTTTCCTCCTTCATGGGTCATCCTTCTACTTGAACACACAATGAAACAAGAACAAGAAAGTAAAGAGAGAAGACATAAAAGAAGTCACCATGAGGGTATAAAAGTTAGACAAAAATCAATCAAAGCTTCAGTCTGCAGGCCAAATTCCTGATTGCTTGACTGTCTCCCACACGAAATAGCTCTCTCTCTCTCTATTTGTCTCTCTCTGATCGGACCATCACAATGTGAAAGGAAATAAATGAAGACTCTCATTTCTGTCTGCATTTCCTTGTTCGTCTATTCTGTTCCCGTTTCTCTATCTGTGATTTATTTTGTCTGTGATTTATTTGTCTTTGTTGTCCCATGGTAGAGAGAGAGACAGTGAGATTGTGAAGGAAGGAATAATGAAAATGAAGGAAGAAGAAGGAAAGGAAAGAGGAAGAAAGATGAGAAGATGAACGGATGAGAAGAGCAGGAAAGATAATGTGTGGACAGAAAATTACAGAATAGAAATAAAGGAATTGAAAGTTGAATAAACGAAAGTAGAGGAAAGGGAAGGAAATATAATGTGGATAGAAAATTACAGAAAAGAAAAAAAGGAATTGAAATTTAAACAAACGAAAGTAGAGGAAAGGAAAGAAACGAAATGAAATCAAAGATAATAAGAGGAAACGAAAATAAGTATAAGGACAAGACAAAAGATAAAAAGCCTATTATACAAAAAGGAGAGAATGGGGAAAGAAATAAACAACGATGATATTAAACTTAATTAATGAAGTACTATAAAGGGTGAGAAAAGAAAAGGAATGGAAAGGGAAGGGAAGGGAAGGGAAGAAACGTATAGAGAAAACGAAGATAAGAAATTCGGGCTAGGTCAGAGAGAGACGGAACAGTAAACATAAAAGGAATGAGGAAGAAGGAAAGGACGGATAAACTGGTGGTAGTGGCGGAGAGGAAGTGAGATTATGTTAGGGACTTAGGTGCTCTTCTCTCTCTCTCTCTCTCTCTCTCTCTCTCTCTCTCTCTCTCTCTCTCTCTCTCTGTATGTGTGTGTGTGTGTGTGTACAGGCTCAGACATAGAGTGAGACAGTGAGTGTGAATGGGAGGGCAGAGGCCGCTTGAGTGGGCAAGGGGAACCGGGAAGAGATTAAGTAAGCAAAGGGTGAATGGGCAAGAAAAAGATGAGTGTGTGGGTATATAGGGAGGGTGAGTGGGCGAGGCTTGATGAGTGGTAGGCTACACAAGGAACACAGTGAATAGAAAAAACTACTATAGCACAAACTTAAATACCCTGTAAAAAGTAGTCTCGTTTCCTCTCTTGTTTGATGATAATTCCTTCCGTGGCTTAATAAAACATACTGGCTCTATTCCAGTCAACAAATTTAAGTCAATGATGGCAAAGATATAGTAAAATTTAGTGATACAGAAAAAGAGAGATGAGACAGATGATTCATAGGTTGGGTGGTAAAGATATAGTAAAAGGAATACAGAAAGAAAGAGACGAGGCAGAGAAAGAGAGATGATACATAGTTGTGGAGGAAGGTTGAATGGTAAAGATATATAAAGTAAAAGTGATACAGAGAAAGAGAGATGAGACAGATGATTCATAGTTGTGGAGAAAGATTGAATGGTAAAGATATAATAAAAGAGATACTCGTACATACATATAAAGAGAGATGAAACAGATGAGTCATAGTTGTGTATGAAGGTTGAATGGTAAAGATATATAAAGTTAAAGTGATACAGAGAAAGATAGATGAAACAGATGAGTCATAGTTGTGTAGGAAGGTTGAATGGTAAAGATATAATAAAAGAGATACTCGTACATACATATAAAGAGAGATGAAACAGATGAGTCATAGTTGTGTAGGAAGGTTGAATGGTAAAGATATAATAAAAGAGATACTCGTACATACATATAAAGAGAGATGAAACAGATGAGTCATAGTTGTGTAGGAAGGTTGAATGGTAAAGATATAATAAAAGAGATACTCGTACATACATATAAAGAGAGATGAAACAGATGAGTCATAGTTGTGTAGGAAGGTTGAATGGTAAAGATATATAAAGTTAAAGTGATACAGAGAAAGAGAGATGAAACAGATGAGTCATAGTTGTGTAGGAAGGTTGAATGGTAAAGATATAATAAAAGAGATACTCGTACATACATATAAAGAGAGATATAACAGATAAGTCATAGTTGTGTATGAAGGTTGAATGGTTACCGTCAGCTGCAAACAAGGACTCAGGATAGCATAGCATTGCCTATATCTAGTTACAAACCTACATACATGCACCACTGCCTATCTGATATGCTCCCACCCATATACTGTTGTGCTCGTGTGTGTGTGTGTGTGTCTGTGTGTCTGTGTCTGTGTGTGTGTGTGTCTGTGTCTGTGTGTGTCTGTGTGTGTGTGTGTGTGTGTGTGTTTGTGTGTGTGTGTGTTGTGTGAAAGAGGATATAATTTTACATACATGATCGATAGGGAAGGAATAACTGAAAAGAGAAGGAAGGAAAGAAAGCACAATTGTTCTGAAATAGAGGGGAACATACAGGGAGTGAAGTGATAAAGGGTGGCAAGGGATAGCAACTGCAGGGAGAAACAAATGAAGGGATATTTTATACTGGAGAAATAGTGGGCGACAAAGAGTTGGTGGAATTTCTCGTGGAAGTGGATTCCCAGGATCAGAAAGAGATGAAAGATATAATGGGGCAGGAATGAATGTGGGAGGCAAGAGTATGTATGTATGTACAGTTTGTGTGTGTAGATGGAAGAAGTGTGTGTGTGTGTGTGTAGGAGGCAGAGGTGTGCATAGTGTGTGTGAAGGTGGTAGGGGTCGTGTGTAGTGTGTTGTAGGTGGTAGGGGCATGTGAATGGTGGCAGGGGAGTAGGGATGACAGGAGTGTGTGTAGGTGGAGAGGATGAGTGTAAAGACAAAGGTGTGTGTGTGTGTACGATATTGATGTGTTTGTGTGTGTATGTGTGTGTGGTGGCAGGGACGGGTGGGTGATTGGATGAGTCAGTCGTGTGGGAGGGGACGTGAGAAGAGGCGTAGGAGGGATTAATCAGACGAGACTCAAGGCGGGGCTGTTGAAGGAATAGGTTACGATAGACGGGTGGAGAGTAGGTGAAGATAGATAGATGGGTAGAGAGTAGGTGGAGATAGATAGATGGGTAAGGAGTGGGTGGAGATAGATAGATGGGTAAGGAATGGATGGAGATAGATAGATGGGTAAGGAATGGGTGGAGATAGATAGATAGTCAAGGAGTGGGTGGAGATGATTGGGCATCGAGTGGGTGGAGAAAAATGAACGTCGAGTAAGTGGAAAAAAATGGGTGTGTAGTGAGTGAAGAGGGATTGTTTTGGAGTGGGTGGTGAGGGATGGGTGTGGAGTGAATGAATAACTACTGATACTGAGTGAAAAGCGTTGGAAATGGAGTGTGACGAAGTACGAGTGGAATGGGAAAAGGTATAAAGGAAGGGATATGAAATAAGAACTAGTTAAATTGTAGCTTAACTATTTCTGACTACCTCGAATGGAAACCAACAGGCCTCAATCAGATTAAAATATTCCAACTCATCCATCAACTCTTGTTACACAATTTCTTTACCCCTTGAGAGTTTTACGTCGCTGAAACCAGTAAAAATAAGATAAAAGGAAAATCCTTTAGATATTACATTAAACCTGCAACACTCACGTTCACAGTCTATACATTCCTGGTTCATATTCCCTGGACCAACACGTTCGCCTCATCCCAATATATCATTTCACAACGCGGTTCCGTTAAGTATAATAATGGAATTTAATCATATATTATTATTAAGCATTCATAAACTCTGTCCATATTCTTTGTAATGTAAACCAAATATATTAAATTACATTTAGAATAAAACGACTACCTCAGCTTTATACAGAGCTAAATTCGTGAGAGGCCTTAATAGCGACGGGTTAAACCTTCTCAGTAAACATTTGGAAGTAGACACGAAGAAATAACAGTGTTTGATAAGTGTTTCTAGACATGACGGGTCCACATCCTGACGTCACACTTCATGGCAGATCACACAGTCAACGGATGAACTATAAAACTGTAAGGTTGCCAGAGCGATGCTTCCCTGTATGTTGTGCCCCTAGCAATGTCAACGCTATAATTATGGCAGCTGGACATCATTAGTGAAACACCTTTGTACTATAATTGGTACAAAGTGAACAGTGTGTAGGCATCTGGCTAATTAGTATATATGAGTGTGCGTATATATATATATGTGTGTATGTGTGTGTGTGTGTGTGTGTGTGTGTGTGGGTGTGTGCGTGCGTGTGCGTGCGTGCGCGTACGTGTATATGTATGTGTGTGTGTCGGTGAAAATTTACTCTCGTGTCTCATGATCCCAGACAAATAGCCAGACTGAACCTACACACTGATTCAGTTACTCCCTCATCAACCAGCAACACCTTCCTCTCACCTTCTCCATCTCCACGAGTCTCCTACACTAACCAGGCCTCATCAAGCTGAAACACTCCTCCTACAGTACAGTCGGCATCAGCAATTCCTACACACAGCATTTTTGTTTACAAGGGGTCTTTATTTTACACATACTATTTTTGTTTACAAGGGGTCTTTATTTTACACATACTATTTTTGTTTACAAGGGGTCTTTATTTTACACATACTATTTTTGTTTACAAGGGGTCTTTATTTTACACATACTATTTTTGTTTACAAGGGGTCTTTATTTTACACATACTATTTTTGTTTACAAGGGGTCTTTATTTTACACATACTATTTTTGTTTACAAGGGGTCTTTATTTTACACATACTATTTTTGTTTACAAGGGGTCTTTATTTTACACATACTGTAGGCATTGTTCTACTGACGGATTCAAGTATTACCCAAATAATATTGTTTGAAAAGTTTGGTGATAAAAGATTAAGGTGGTAGTTCGTGTTTGGTACATTGGAAAGCCTTGACTTCTCCAACATATGCTAGGAAACAGGACCAGAAGAGCAAAAATAATGGTGTTCTGTTGCTTGGAATAGTTTGGAGGATTCAATTGCTTCAGAATTACCAACACAAAACTTCCCCCTCAATGTCCTAAATTTTCTAGCTGTTATTGACCCTTTATAATATCATAGTTGTGTATACGAATTTCTAAGGCCGACTGTACCTTCATCAACACGTCATTGTCTCCATGCATGAGTGTCAAAACCAATAATCAACCATCTCCTTTATTTTAATTTGTTTTTTACACTGCAACCAGAGTGTAAAGTCATGGTCTAATGTACTGCAACACCTTCCAATGAGATGGCTTCGAAAAATGATCCGAAACTATAGCTGTTGGTGTGTGCAATTTTGGTTCATAAAATTAACTCAAATAGCTCGCTTTTATTCACCAGGTTGCAGTACATTAGACCATGACTTTACCAGGGTTCTGTGGGGCAGGAGGCCATTCTGTCCCGGAAGAACATCAACAACAACCAACAAACCATCGTACTGTACTATTACGCCTTCGGGCCCTAAGCATCGTACTATAATTTCGTATCCTAGCCATCGTTCTATATGCACTCACACCCTAATCATCCTAACAGGCAATTGTACCCTAATCATGGCACGGATCCTGATATTCATGCCCCTCTCTCGCACCCGGCCTCTCTCCCGGACCACCTACCTATCTACAGTCATTAAGCTGCAAGTGACTGAGGTAATGGAAGGTTGCATCGACATCCAGTCCTCCCTCTGGTTATCCCCCGCCTGGAACACCTCAAGCTTACCTTTACACTAACTGGTATGTACACACTCACTCCAGGCCGATCAATAATTTAATTACGCCATATTTGATGTATGTTATTGATGTTTCATTACCATATCCAGGCAAATTAAACTTCAAAATGATGCAAATAAACTAGGTTTCTTTAAAGCAAGTTCTAA
>JAWZYT010003210.1:0-37500 GCA_034508575.1 Petrolisthes manimaculis | reverse complement strand
GGAGAGAATAATTATACAGTATTACCTATATCTCTGAGAGTCTGAGAGTTAATATTACAAGTAAACCTTAGTACATGCTGCAGTCTAATTCAGCCATGAACTATATATGTATCACAAGTTGTTATTAATCATATCCGTAATCTCGCAAATACCGATTATAAATATCCGTTTCCTCACAGTTTATTTTCAGCCTCTGGTGGTAATATTATCAGTCAATCGTTTATGATGATTATAACCCGAGGTGTATGTAGTAGATCAGATAAATACACCAGATAACTCAAACTTATATCCACATTACACTGATCTAGTAATATATTGTCGTGCACACATTTCCAGTCACATTCATTATTTCTTTCTCTTGGCATAGTCATGAAAAATATTTCTTCAGGTAAACTGGATGTATTAAACAGTAAGACCTTTTATGTCTATAGCTTTGGATTTACCAAACATAATTTTTTTCTTCAAATCTTTGCATAGAACGAAAAGTAAATCTTGAGTGCCAATAAGGAACAAGTTAAGATCTGGTTATGTTACAGCATCATAGACACTTCGTTTTTTTGTGGCAGGAGTATCGACCTGAGGCAAGACGAGACAAGCGCTCTCAAGTCTCCCCAGGGCGTCCAGCTCACGAGGGAGGAGGATGGACAAAGTTGAAGGAGAGTGTAGTATTCCCAGGTCTCTTACAGAACAGTTCAAAAAGGTTGAATTCACGACTTTCCATCCATATATACGTGTGTATATTAGAATCGGCAAGTCAATTTTAATCCTCTTCACGGTCGATTACAATTATGCTATATACGAGTGAACGATGTTGTTGTTGTTGTTGTTGAAAATTGTTTAAAGTAGAAGCACATGAACACATATGTATCACTCATATTGAAACAATATTGGAACCCCTTTCTTCCTTAGCATAGTAAACTTTTAAATTATGAGCCCATGTACCATCCTGTTAAGTCTTGCCCAGCGCTGTAAAATCCCTGGACGAGACTTAAAAGGCCACCGAGGTCTTGTTAGCCTTTGTAAAATCAGTATCACACCAATCCTTCCTTATTATGACACGAGTTTTGAGGACACATGAGGCCACCAATACAAAACCAAACATGATGTTTTACACTCGAGTCGTTCAGGTTAGTGATGTTTCTTCTCCCCATTGTGGCGTATAGTTGGTGTTTGTGGGATATATTTATGGCTGAAACTTTATAATGGCAATGCTTCTATTTAGTGAACAACGTTGGTAACTCTCGACGATGACTGTGAACCGTCGATAACTACTGACGATGACTGGAAACGTTGTAATTCTTGACGATGACTGTGAACGTTGGTAATTCTTGACTATGACTGGAAACACGTCGATAACTACTGACGATGACTTCAAGGCCAACAAACCGGGTCGCAAAAACTCCATTCAATCATACTTTTAATACTTTTATATTGTTGTTGTTGTTGTTGTTGTTGTTTAAAGTAGAAACACATGCACACATAGTCATTCATATTGAAAGTATAAAATTATTTTATTAACCTAAAGTTTGCCTTGAAAAGAGGTCTAACCAAAAATAGGGCTGAATAGGATTATAAGTGTATGTAATGTATTAGGTTAATTGGCCATACATACGGAGCACAAACTATATTTGTACATAGAAACCCCTCATTTTAATCGACAAAAATTAATATCGAGCACTGATCTGATTAAAAAAAAGAGATATTCAACAAACAAACTGAACGAAATCAATGTAATTACTTCATTGACGTGTGTAATTAACTACTTGACAGTCTAATCAATAACTTCACCAATGAATTGCATATGAACGAACTTTACCAATCTTTACAACTGATTCACGAGCAAATCAATCCCAAACCCACCAATCAAACTACCACTTTTAAACTGATAAATAATAAATAAGCAATACAGTCAGACAACTACTATGAACTAATAAAGACACAAATAAATATATTTTTTTACTTCCTTAGTTTGCTAGTTAGTTAAGGGAAAAGTTTAAAAAGTTTTGTGTTGGTAAATCTGGAGCAACTGAATCCTCCAAACTATTCCCAGCAACAGAACACTCTTATTTTTGTTACCATGATCCTGTTTCCTGGCATACATTGGAGGAATCAAGGCACTCCAATGTAACAAAAGAGACTTAACCCCTCAAACATAGCGTGTGTCCAATTCTGTGACCAAGAGTGCATGATGGGCGAATCTCTCTAATGTAGGAATTAATTATTTGATTAATATCCAACATTTTTCATTCGGTGCGGTATGATATAAATTACTTATATACTTATGATAAAATAACTAATTAGAAACGACAAATTCATACATGTTGCCGATAGTTAATTAGTGGTTTGCGTGACACATACCTTTACTTTGATTCTATAATGAACCAATAATATTTTTTTCTCGTCTGTGGGAGAAGGAAGAGGAGTGATGTGAATAAAGCAGACTTCAAAAACTGAAAAGAGGACTGGTTGTAAATGACTGAAGTGAAAGAAGGACTGGTTGTAATGATTGAAGTGAAAGGAGGACTGGTTGTAATGATTGAAGTGAAAGAAGGACTGGTTGTAATGATTGAAGTGAAAGGAGGACTGGTTGTAATGACTGAAGTGAAAGAAGGGACTGGTTTGTAATGATTGAAGTGAAAAGAAGGACTGGTTGTAATGATTGAAGTGAAAAGAGGACTGGTTGTAATGATTGAAGTGAAAAGAGGACTGGTTGTAATGATTGAAGTGAAAGAAGGACTGGTTGTAATGAATTGAAGTGAAAGAAGGACTGGTTGTAATGACTGAAGTGAAAGGAGGACTGGTTGTAATGATTGAAGTGAAAGGAGGACTGGTTGCAATGACTGAAGTGATAAGGAGGACTGGTTGTAATGATTGAAGTGAAAGAAGGACTGGTTGTAATGATTGAAGTGAAAGAAGGACTGGTTGTAATGATTGAAGTTACAGAAGGACTGTTTAACAATGACTGAAAGGAGAACTGCTTGCAATAACTAAAAGAAATACTGCTTGCAATGACTGAAGTTACAGAAGGGCTGGTTACAATGACTGGGGTGGGATGATAGCTGTCCTGTAGTTAACCTGAGTATATCACAGACACAAACTCACCACTCTGGCAATTTGTGATAATGCCACGATATTTACCAGAGATTTATTAGTGGCAATACTAAGGTCATACAGAAGGTGCATGGGTTACAGGGAATTATTTCACTTGATACTATTGACTAACTCGACTCACTTGTTTTTTTTTTAGTGAGAGAGAGAGTGAGAGTGAGAGTGAGAGAGAGAGAGAGAGAGAGAGAGAGAGAGAGAGAGAGAGAGAGAGAGAGAGAGAGAGAGAGAGAGGAGAGAGAGAGAGAGAGAGAGAGAGAGAGAGAGAGAGAGAGAGTGTGTGTGCGTGCGTGCGTGAGTGTGTGTGTGTGTTTAAGTTAGAATCAACAACACACGTGATGTCAGAGTAAGAGGAAAAATCGTACATCTCCTTTAAGTAGTGTAACAGCAAACCTTTCACTAGAACCATTTCCTGGGGTTTATAAAATGTTGTTATCATGGAGGAAACCAATTCCTTCATACTATGCGAGGAAACAGATCAAATCAGCTTAAGTATGATGGCTTGTTTCATGACCTAATTTGGGGGAATCAGTTGTTTCAAATCTGTAAACACTACTTAACTTCTTTATTAAGGGACCCCATGATGTAGTCAGAAAATTGGAGGTTAGTAAGTCCTTCAATTATTGCCACGAAACAAACACCACCTACATTGAAGGAGCTTGTTTCGTGGCATGGTCAGGAGGAATCAGAAGCCACCAGGTATCACACACGATCACAGGGTCCTTAACTCATGTGGTATTACAAAGATTTAAGACTTTGTAACATGTTAACTGAATTACTAATGGAAACTATACATAGCTTTAGGGGAGAGTATACTTTTGGTGTATTGGATTGCCTTGATTCCTCCAAAGTATGCCAGGAAACAAGATCATATTGACAAAAACAATGGTAGCCTGTTGCTTGGAATAGTTTGGAGGAATCAGTTGTTCCAGAATTACCAACACTGTACTCCCTCCGTTAAGTCTTGGTTTAAGCGTGTTTTTCTTTGACACATTAAGCGCACGGTGAATATTTTTACAATCCATGCAATTATTATTGGCTTTATATGAAATTGTATTCAAGCTATGGGTGGCAGGAGTCCTTTCTTATCACAAGGGGATATAGATGAAAATATGGCCAGCTCTTGTTAATGGTTAAGCTAACAATAAGCTACGGTAACAAAAACACAGCAGTTCAAACAGCAAAGCAAAATAATGTACCCGAACTGAACCATCCATCCTCTAGAAATCAGATAGCGGTCGTTACTACGAATCCCTGACCCCGGCACCATAAACCACGGCAGAAAACAGCACAAAATATTGTTTAACGGAGGGTGTGTGCCGTGAATCAGGACCAGGCTTGGATTCCCGCCTCCTGCTCTCAAAAACACCGCGCTTGGATTTCGGAGATTATTTATAATTATAGATAAACCTTATGATGTAATCTGAAGGAAAACGTAAATGTACAATAACGTCGTGATTCATTGATAATCATTACGTCTGGGATTTTGAGTAATTGAATGATTTTCTGAAATTTATGTGTAATAATGTTTGTATTTGGCAATATATTTCAGTCTGGGTTGTTTCAACATTAGACAATCAATACTGGCTGCACTGGCTTTCATTATTCATATTTATCTACGGCTATAGAATTATTGTACAAGTGATTGCAAAATGCGCTAAACTGTTTACAGTAATTAACTTTTCAAAACCAATTTAACTAACGCCCAGGTGTAAGAATCTTCCTCTGTATTCCGTTGTACTCATTTGTATATACCTGATCCTTAAATAATGAGATGCTAAATAATGAACTGCTGAATAATGAAGATAGTGCCAAACATTATCCACTCGGATTTTACCACCACGAATTCCTGTGTGCGACTGTAGCTCTCCAGCCAACCAGCCAGCCAGCCGACCCCCAGGCAGGCCATACCCAGTTCCATAAATTCCAGTGATTAAAGGTCCAGGGTGTCGGCCAGTACGACTCCCCCAAGGCTGAGATCACCGTGTATACAATGCCTTAATGACAGAGCAGGGGAATAACATTACTACTTCCCACATTATCCACAAATAAGGGAAGAAGAATTGACGGCAAGTGATAGTAGTGCTACCGAAAATTATCGAGACATGGGGGAGAAAAGAGAAGAGAGTAAAGTGTCGAGATTCGTTGTCTGAGGGAAATGTAGGAGGAGGTAATGACAGGGCCAGGAATGAAAAGCTGGGGAAAGGGCTTAGAGGTGGTGAGACGTTTGTTGGTAGCTCATCATCCCATATACAAAGTGTGTCTTCTATCTAGTTGTTTTCTTTACCAAAATTTGTACTGAAGCTATTTGTTCTGCCATGCTACCTTTATGCTCCTTTGGTATGATATTATTTACTACAAACCACAGAGACCATCTTCACTCAGAAATGACACAACCGACTTATCATTGACTCCATTCGACAATATTTGGAGTCTTTATCGAAGGTTTGTAGGGAATCGGTGCTACTTCGCCGGATTGTAGTGTCTTAAGTCGTATTACAGAGGAAAGAGAGTTGACGGTAGTGTTAAAAATTGAGCAATAGTGTGTATGAAAGAAAGAGAATACCGGTCCACTCTACCTGTTCCTGTCCGTCTGTTTGTTTGTCTGTCGCTCCATGTTTCACACCATTCACAGAAGTCATCAATCGTACACAGTTAAATGTTAACATATCCACAAACCATTCAATACACACAGTTTCAGGGCAACCCTACCGTAAACCGATGACAACACGTATTTCTATACATAAAGGGAGGCAATAACACACACATTAATATTGAATCAAATTCACACGCACAAATTTATCACAACATAAATTTCCCATCACAGGAAGGCAATGCACATATCTATTAGAGTCACCATTCAGTATTACCATCGAAATAATAATAATAATAATAATAATAATAATAATAATAATAATAATAATAATAATAATAATAATAATAATAATAATAACTGATTGCACATACGACTGCATAGTGTACATAATTATGGTGGTTGGGTGGCTGTAGCACTTCTTTCACACACACACACACACAAAACTTGCACCCCCCCCCCTCCCCCCCCCCAAACACACACACACACACACACATACACCAGCACCAACAGCATCTCTCACTCACCACTTCTCAAAAGCACTGCCAAGACCCTGGGATCCACAACACAGATCTCATACCTTTCAAGTTGGATCAGTGGAGAGACAAGCTTTCACGTCGGTTTACGCACACTCAAACCTCTCTCTCTTTCTCTCTCTTTCTCTCTCTCTCTCTCTCTCTCTCTCTCTCTCTCTCTCTCTCTCTCTCTCTCTCTCTCTCACCCGTATCAGGTTCAAGGAGACTAGATCAGGGTTTTTATCTTGGTCTCTTCTCATTCCTCCAGTTCATACTATTTACTATAGGAAGGTGGGAAACGACGAGTAGAAAACCCATACTGGGCCACGGTGGGTAAGGTTTGTTTTATAGGAACCCTGTGTTGTAGTCAGAAAATTGGAGGTAAATGAGTCCTTCAATTATTGCCACGAAACACCACCTATATTATAAGGAGCTTGTTTCGTGGCATAGTCAGAAGGAAACAGAAGCCTCCAATTTGTTTTTCATACACGCTCACCACTCATCCTCTGTCTCGTATCAGGCTAACAGAGAGTAGACCAGAAATAACGGAGAAATCCCATTTGCATAACTACGGTGAACTTATTGTAAGCAAACTCCCTACTGTTTCGTCTACTAATGTTCTGTGGGAATTTAATTAAGAGAAGATTGGGTATCATTTTGGTATTTTCTTATTCTTTCAGTCCATATCTAGGTTATTCGGATGGGGGAAAGTTTTGGGGTTAGTTGTATATTATATTACTGACAAAATATATAAACAAAAATATATCATCACACAGCACCACATCGTAGAATATTACACAAAAACACACCTATAGAGACAGTATGATTGCAATAACGCAGTCCTCTATTAACAATGAAGGCACTAGAAAATTACCACTGGAAACAGAACTCACGCCACTTACGTACAGTCGGTCTCAGGAGTTCGTATACACCATTGTGACATTAAAGGTTCGTAGCAAGTAAACAATTCACTTTTCTAGTAATATTATTCAAGGCTTATACTTGAATTAGTCAGCCGAACAATGCCTACAGTATGTGCAGAATCAAGAACCCGTCTGACTCATGCTCTGTGTACTAATTCCTGTGGCCGACTGTACATTACATTACACTTCCACCATACAGGAACATCATCCACGCTGTTTGTCCTGATCCAATGCTTTTAAAACGAGAATACTATGGTTCTAAAATGAAAGAAAATGTACACTCGTAGATTAAAACTTTCGGCATTTGCTACTGAACTGTTTCAACAAAAGCTGTTGTGGAAATTGTTTATCAAATATACATTTTCTCGTGTGCCACTGAGGAATTGCGCTTTGTATGTGAATTTGTTCGGACGTATTATTCATTGTGTTTCTGTGCGAGGTATTATTTAAAGTTTCATGGCGTCAAATTCTATAATTACAACAACAAAAACAATAGTTAAATGCGGTACGTAATTATCCCAACATTATGAAAACTAAGACAGTTATCAGATGTAAAACAGTTGCCGGTGACGAGTCTGACAAATAAAGAACCTTTATCAAGTAAGACTTCAATTGTTGCCTAACCAATAAATACATAATTCTATGTTTTAGTTCCGATACTGTGAATTTGAGTAAGGTTTTTCCTCTCTTTGTTACCTTTAATACTACAGTGTACTTTTCATTACAGATGGGTGTGCCTTTCCTTATACAACCATAGACACCCTAAGTTTTCACGAGCAAGGAACCGAGACGAAGTAATTTTGTTATTTATCCATTAAACGATTATTGGTACAGCTGCATGATTGTGGCTCCACGTGTACGACATTCCATTAATTATTATATTGCTACAACTACATAATGGTGGTACTGCTGAAGGATCCATTAAGACCGCTTCGCCATTACCTAGAACTGCATCGGTTTATTAATAATTTGTTGCGAGTGCCTGAGGGAATGTGTGAGTGGGTAGGTAACAGCAAGAGTGATTGACCGAGTGAGTGAATGAATGAGAATGACCGAGAAAGGGAGAGAGTAAGAAGTGAATGAGTGAGTAACAGTAGGAGAAACTGAGTGAGTGAATAAATTAATGAGTGAGTTAATGAATGAGTGAGTTAATGAATGAGTGAGTTAATAAATGAATGAGTTAAAAAATGAGTGAGTGAGTGAGTGACAGTAAGAGTGACTGAGTGAGTAAGTGATGGGGTAAGTTAATGTACAGTCACAATCAAATATCCACTGACACTTTCCTTCCATTGTAGAAAATGTCTTTGTAATAAAGAACAACACATGTATGATTTTGCAGGACAACATAATAATAATTGAGGGGGTTGAGTTGACGTAAGGTGTTGTATGATTATATTTAGATATGATACTGATTTATTTGCACGACGGAAGGAAAATGTCGGTGGATATATATAGTTTGTGGCTGTACACTTCATTTCCTGGATTATTCTCGTTGCCCTCGAGGTAGATGGTGGACAATCAGGACTTCTTTAGTCAGACGGCTATATTGAACCACTCGACTATATAGTAAAACCAGAATGGTGTTTGAAGAGTGCAAGCTTCAGTCAAGGTTGAATTCCTTCTCCCCAGAGGCAACACATAAGAGAATACACTCATGCGCACAAAACACACACACACACACACACACAATCATAGACCCTCACAGACACCACTAGACCACACGCAATTCTCACGCTACACGACCTGCACAACACCGCAATCACTTCACATCACTGTTTCACACACTCAACACGCACTTTATCATGTACTAATTACCTCTCTCTCTCTCTCTCTCTCTCTCTCTCTCTCTCTCTCTCTCTCTCTCTCTCTCTCTCTCTCTCATACACACACCCACACTCCAGGACATGGTGGCACATATGTATTATATATGAAACCCTCTATCATGTGACCCAGCCCTGCACCCGTGAAACATATGCTTTATTCCACACCATAACACAGCTGACTACACCATATTCCACACCAGCACACACTGACTTATATACCACTGTGGGGATGTGGGTACAGTACAGAATAGTGTTGAGATTCGCGTTTTCAGGTCACTACATGACACCAAAACATACTTCATATCACACCACATCCACACCACAGTATACCACAACACCACCCTACAGCAATCTCTTAATTAAGAGGGTGCGGGAGTAGGGGACAGGCTTGGGGGCGTTTAGTGGCTGCAGGAATAGGGGATCAGGCTGGGGGTGGGTAGAAAGCCTGTCCCCTATTCCCGCACCACCTAAACCCACCCCCAAGCTTGTCCCCCTATTCCCACACCCCTTTAATGGTAACAGTTTACCATGCCACACCATCAATAGTACCTTAATAATACCAGAGCTACCACACCACTGCTAAACACCATCTTAAGGACCCTGTAATGTAGTCAGAAAAGAGAAGGTTTGGGGAGTCCTTCAAACATTGCCAGGAAACACCACCCATATGGAAGGAGTTTGTTTCGTGGCTTGGTTAGGAGGAATCAGAAGCCTCCAATTTTTATACACGATCATAGGGTTCTTAAACACAATAGCCTACACCAGGATTGAATATCATCAAGAGACTATGAACGTACGACCTTGCATTGTGAACCTCTGCTACGCTATCCTACACTGCATCAGACAATTGCAACACACACTCACACGCACAGCCACACACACACACACACATTTCATTACACTAATTTCTGCACCACAACCTGGAGCAATTATACCACACCAATACACACACACACACACACACACACACACACACACACACACACACATACGAAAACTACAAACTTCATTCTCCAAACTCTGTCTATCACACACACACACACACACGAAAATTATAAACTATATTCTCCAAACTCCGTCTAATACAGTACACACACACACACACACACACACATCAAAACACTCAAAACGCTCCTGGGAAAGCACAACAAACACAATAATGGGTCGTACGGTGCCTGCCTAATGTATATTTAGATATTTGTGGCGGTCATAACAACACTCAGGACTCGCTACTGTATATAATATAGAATTCATGATGCTGTCTCCGGCCCCACTCACGTCAATACTCTCTATGCTGGGTTCCATTCTTATATAGTTGTTGATGACCCTTATTTATCTTCCTATTGTGTTATTTTAGTTTATTTTTTCCTTCTGTCCATCCTCTAGTTGTTTATTAACCTTATTTATCTTTCACTCGTTTTATTTTAGTTTATTTTTTCCTTCTGTCCATCCTCCTTTTCTCTTTTTACTTTTTTCTCTTACGACTGTCAACCTATTCTAACTCGTATACTCTCCCTGCCCTCTCTTTTATCCTTATCTCTGCCCTCTCTTTTATCCTTATCTCTTATCTTCCTTTGTTTTCACCTACCGGCCTTTCCTCCTTCACATCCACTCATCATCACCATCACGCCACTGTAGATCACCGCACCCTTAAAACAACAACTGTGAAAATACAAATCCTGAAGCAAGTTCTCATCCAACATTTTGAAGCCGAGAGAGATAACACAGGCAACATCAGGACTCGAGTGTTTCCCTGGATTGAACGTGATAGGACTATACATTATTGAAACTACATACTTTATATAACTTTATTACTTTAGGGTAAGAAGTGTGGTAATGAGGCGAGGTGTTGATGCATGTATAAACTGAATGTGCACTTGGTGCGAGTTTTAACCTCAGTTTCGCCTATTGTACAGTCGGCGGCAAAAGTCCTGTCGCCTCACTTGCTTCACCGAGGCACTTGATGTTCATAGACTCGAGGTTATTAAGTGAAGAAAACGTACGTATTTCTCGAGTCCATGAACACTGCTTGTCTCGGTGCGACAGGACTTCTGCCGCCGACTGTATTTCTTAACCCTTAAATCACAGGTGACGACATAAGTTGACACTACCAACAAGTGTGGGTAACCGCGGGTGACGACATATTTTTCTCGCCCCTTGACATGCTTGATTAGTCTCACAAAAGAGGGTGTGAGTGCCTAGGAACTCTCCCGAGTCACACCAGCCAGTGGCAACTGAGGAACAGCTGTGAGAGGGTGAGGAAGTATTTACAGAGTGACCACGCTCAAGGGGACCTGGTGATTTTCTAGCATTAGCGATTTAAATGATTTTCGAAAATAATCGAAATAGATAATTATGAACACCAGTGAATTAGGTGCCTTTTGACCATCAGCATTTCGAAATTGGGCAGATTAAGTGTTTTTTTAACATCAGGATATCAATTGATATTCTAAAATCAGTGAATTAAGAGATTTTCGAAAATCCACAAATTAGGTGATTTTCGAAAATAAGCGAATTAGGCAATTTTCGAAAATCAGGAAATTAGGCGATTTTCGAAAATCAGTGAATTTAGTGACTTTCGAAAATCAGCTTAAAAGCTTTTTAAAATCAGGGAATTGATTAATTTTCGAAAATCTGCATATTAATAATTTTTTGAAAATCAGAGAATTAAGTGCTTTTCAAAAATCAGCATATTAAGTGCTTTTTTTAATAACATAATTGAATTTGGTGCTTCTTAAACACCTGCGAATTAAGTGATTTTCGAAAATCAGTGCAATAAATGAAAAATGGAAATAAGCGAATTAAGTTACTTTCGAATATCGGCGAATTAATGATTTTCTAAGATCAGTGAAATAAACGTAATGTAAACAATATTTGGATGATAACAGCTTTGATTAACGTTAGAAGCTTTTCCAATAAACAGGTCCATTATTATTTATTATTATTATTATGCAATGTGAGACTTCAGAATATTATCCTCCTTTGCAGCTTCACCAAACCATTAAGTGCTAATTTAATCTCTATTTCCTTGACCTGGATTCTATTTGCATTTCGAATGGAGGACGAAAAGTGTCAGAGTAAAAACGTGAGGGTTCATTTACGTCAGCAGGTCGTGGTTTCCTAGTCTGGCTGGAAGGAAGACGTGAGGGTTCATTTACGTCACCAGGTCATGGTTTCATAGTCTGGCTGGAAGGAAGACGTGAGGGTTCATTTACGTCACCAGGTCATGGTTTCCTAGTCACTGAGTCTGGCTGGAAGGAAGACGTGAGGGTTCATTTACGTCACCAGGTCATGGTTTCCTAGTCACTGAGTCTGGCTGGCTGGAAGGAAGACGTGAGAATCAGAGCCTCACACACCAAGACTCAATTGATACTCATAAAACATCACAGAATTTGGAGTTGCTTGTTTGCTTGCATATCTGATGTTATTAGTGAAGTATTTTCATTTCGAAGTATTTGATATTTCTCCAATTATTAAGTTTCATTTCGAAACAATGTTTGAATTGTTAGGCCTTGCCAGGAATAAGTGTACAAGAATTTTTTTTTAGGTGTGTAAATAAATATGCTTTAAAGATTAACAACCGGAAGCTGTATGTGACAAAGATGTAAATAGCTCTTTGACCTACTGTATTGCATAAACAAATATATTTATACATTCATGTTCTGGAATTCTCAATATCTTCTAATATAGATTATTATACTCTACTTTCAATGTAATCATATTCAGGGAATGAAGTATAATAATAATAATAATAATAATAATAATAATAATAATAATAATAATAATAATAATAATAATAATAATAATAATGTGAGAGTGTGTTGAAGTGTTATATTTTCTCATTACCCAGGCATCAGGCCGTCATCACTCACTGCCTCCAGCAATATTACTGAGGTGAGGAATTAGTTCACTTCACCCACCCCCACCACCACCACCACCACCACCAAATACTCCTCCACACTCAGCACCTGTAATACTTTCCTGCATCTGATATACTGTGCGTTTGGAGATAAAGGTCGTATAGTATAAAGGTCGTATTCTATGTTGATAGGCACAGATAACAAACAATAAGCTAAAAAGTTAGTTCCTAATATCGTGGTTTGGGATTGAACTACCTAATGTTAATCTTCATAGAGTATCTGGACCAGCTACAGACACTCCACTTTGGATGCATACAACTCCCATTTATATACAAATGTGTTTAATAATGCTTCAATACAGTTCAGAGAGGCTGGCTCCCCTAAGAGAGTAACAAAATATAAAAAAATACTAACAAGATAATTATATACAGGACAGCGCATTCATTAACAACAATAAACCTAATAATACTAATGTTAATGACAATTACATTTATTGCAGTAATAATTATATGGATAATAACTATATAAACAACAACAACAACATCAACAACAGTAACAGCAGCAGCAACACAAATAATAATAATAATAATAATAATAATAATAATAATAATAATAATAATAATAATAATAATAATAATAATAATAATAATAATAATAATAATAATAATAATAATAATAATAATAATAATAATAATAATAATAATAATAATAATAATAATATATTTTCATTATTTATCATCATCATCATATATTAAAATCAAGCAGGCAGAAACTGAGAACGCCAGAGACAGGGAAGAGAAAATGTGTTGTAAGAATGATATATTACAATGAGGAGGGAGTGACGTTCTCGCAGGCACCCACCCACCTTAATTAATACACACACCTACTCTAAAACTTCTGGTCATGTATCACAGGAAGAGGTGAAGGAAAGTAAGGAGAGAGGAAAGTGAGTTATAAAATGAATGATGTGGGGGAGAACGAGAGAAGAGGTGGGGAAGAGACACACAGATAGGAGAGGAAAGGAGGGAGGGAGGGACAGAGGTGGAAGGAAGGAGGGAGGGAGGGACAGAGGTGGAAGGAAGGAGGGATAGGGGAGGGAAAGAGGGACAGAGGTGGAAGAAAGGGTGTGCCGAAGAAAGATGGTTTTAGAAAATTGGGAAAAAACGGAGGGGTGGAGTGAGAAATGGAAGAAGGGGAGAGGAACAGGAAGTGATGGAGACAGGACGAAGAGTAAAGACGGAGACAGAGAGAGGAAGAAGAGACGTATATGGAGAGAGGAAGGAGAAAAAATAAGAGACAGAGACAGAGACAGAGAGAAAAAACATAATGAAATAATATAAAAGATATAAAAGAGGTAACCAGGTGAATAACATCGAGGAAGAAAAAATTAGTTGCAAGCAAGAACCTGAAAAAAAAGTGAAATAAAAGTGAGATAAAAGAAAGATAGAGTGGTGGCAGAAAAAGGCGAACGAGGACGGAAGCCAAATAAGCGTCTCGAATGGAAGCGAGTGAGTGAAGCGAGAATATTTGGAACGAAAAGATATGATGACGAAATGGGGTTACTAGAACACTGACGAGTTGATGCATAAGTCACAGGATTAAAAGGAAAAAAAATGTGAGATGAGATGAAACGGCTGTGTGTGTGTGTGTGTGTGTGTGTGTGTGTGTGTGTGTGTGTGTGTGTGTGTGTGTGTGTGTGTGTGTGTGTGTGTGTGTGTGTGTGTGTGTGTGTGTGTGTGTGTGTGTGTGTGTGTGTGTGCATATATATAAATGATGGGCAGGTGAGTGAAGGTGGTAATAAATTGAAGGAAACGTTGGATTTATGGAGCAAAGATACTTTTAATTTCTTATAAGGAAAGGAGGCTAATGAAAGAGATACATCAAATACTAGGCTAAAGAATTTAAGACTGATTGGACCATAAACTTGATGCAGGTGACGCATGAAGAAAGACAAAAATCGATCGAATGAGTGAGGGAAGGAGGAAGTGAGTGAGTGAGTGAGGGAGGGAGCGAGTGAGCAGGTGAGGGAAGGAGGAAGTGAGTGAGTGAGTGAGTGAGTGAGTGAGTGAGTGAGTGAGTGAGTGAGTGAGTGAGGGAGCGAGTGAGCAGGTGAGGGAAGGAGGAAGTGAAGGAGTGAGTGAGTGAGTGAGTGAGGGCAAGGAGATGTAACCAATGTAAAGTCTTATAAATCGCCTTCATTTCAAAGCATAAAAAATCAAATAGAGAGAGAGAGAAGAGAGAGTAAAGATAATGGTCTATATAGAAGAGAACGAGAGAGAGGAACGAGAGAGAGGAGAGAGAGGAACGAGAGAGAGGAGAGAGGGCAATACACAGTGCAATGTAAGGGAGGCACCGTAGACCAACAGCAGGGCAAAAGGAAGTAAATAGAGCACTGAATGAGGCAAAGGGCGTGGAAGGGGAGGGACAGAGGTAAAGAAGAAGAAGAAATGGTAGGGGAACGATGAGGGGAATGAGTAGAAAGGAGGCGGTGGTGGTGGGGGAGATGAAAAAAGCTTGTAGTGATGTTCAGAGAATATGAAATAGGAAGTTGGGAGAGTGGAAAGAGAAATATAATGTAAGGTGAAAATGTGGGGAAATAATGAACATTAGTATTTCAGTACGTCATTACAACATACGAGCGCAATAATGGTACGAGGTCAGAAAGTTTTATAAAGGAATGATATGTACAGGAAACTTTTTCGACACCCGTGACAGACCACCACTTCAATAGAATAAGAAAGAAGAATCTAAAGTCAAGAGTCATTGCGTTCGAGATGTTTGGACACACTGTGCTTAAAAGATACAATATCAGAGAAAGAAGAACGGATTTATCACCAGAGGGATAATTCTGGGGAGATGGGGGAGCAGAGGACTGTGAGCGAGGAAGTTAAGGAACCCCATGATGTAGTCAGAAAATTGGAGGTTTGCGAGTCCTTCAAATATTGCCACGAAACACTACCTATATTGAAGGAGCGTGTTTCGTGGCATGGTCAGGAGGAATCAGAAGCCACCAAGTTTCGTACACGATCACAGGGTCCTTTTAAGGAGTGACGAACTTGTGAATGTGGATAAGTTAAGGCAAGGGTAGGTACAGTTTTGGCATTTGAGGAGATAATGATTCCTCCAACCTATTCCCAGCAACAGACCACCATTATATATATTAATCTGATCTTGTTTCCTGGCATACTTTGGAGAAATCAAGGTGCCCTAATGTACCAAATGTGTTCTCTCTCCTTAAAGATGAGAAAGGAGCAGAAAAGACAACTATATGATGCAAGTAGTGATATACAGTATATAAATTAGACCCGAATGGTGAAGTGAACAGAACTGCACAGGAGATAAGGCCATTGTTTAAGAGGTGAGTGCATGGAAATAAATGAGAGAAAATGTGAGGAGAAGGAAAGAGAAGAGAGGGGAGACGAGAGGGGAGGAAGTGAAGAGGAGGTAGAGGAAAGACGAAAAGAGAGATGAATGTGGGGAAGAAAGCTGATATCAGGATAGGGAGATATGTGAAGAAATGGTAAATGACAGAGAACAAGGGTGAGAGAAAAAGAAAAGGCATGAAGGAACAGAAGAAAAGGGGGAAAGAAGTGGAGAGGAAGGAGGGAAAGAAGTCGAGAGGAAGGAGAGAAAGAAAAGGCAAGGCGAGGTAGGGCAACGGTGAGAGAGTTGAGGGTAGTCGTAGTGAGGTCAGACCTTAAGTCAAGTCCACACATTCAATAGTGCTGGGGAAGTCAAGGGCCAGGGGAGAAAGTTCTTTGTGCCAGTGAACCAGGCCAGTAACTAGATGAAAGGGAGAACATAAAACATAACCAAAAAAATATTGTTCTATTAGGGAGGATGAAAAGGGAGAAGTGGAGAAACGTGTGGAAAAATATAGGTCATAAATAAACATAGGCTGGGAGTGAAGTACAAAGAGCACTTGGGAATATAAAACTGCAGTATATATATTAAAATGTAATAATAGTAAAACAAAAACAAAATCACCAATGAAAGGTTGTTTATTGAAAGATTCCCCTGAGACACATGGTATATTTCTAAATCTAAAGAAAGCACGTTCTTAGCGAAGGTCAATTACTAACTGTAAGAGAAAAAGAACACAAACAGTGAAAGAAAAATAACGCCAGACGGAGAGTAGATTATAAGTAAACAGAGGGTCAGCGAGTAGAATAAGAGAAGGTGAGTAGTGGTGGTGGTAGTGGTAGTGGTGGTGTACCTCTGGATGAGACCAAAAAGGAGAGATGCATTCAGGGGTTGTATGTGGGTTTATATACACGGTGCTCACTAGGCATTCATCAGGACTAAAATTTCCCAACTATTTTGAGTTATTATGCACCAGAGAAACAGTGAACGTTGACTGACGAGACACAGCGACACTTGTTTTATGTAGTACAACGAACTCTTACAATAGGCCTGCTGGCAAATGTATGAACTATACATACATACAGTACCTACCACCAGAAGTACAGCTGAGACTACAATTTTACAGTCATATCTATAGTATAAATAAACTGGTAAATTACAGTGGTTATAGTACCGAGAATATTGTATGTGTGTCGCATGGTTTGGTTGCTTAGACATAAATTTCTTCACTTTTTACACAAGAAGATAAATGATAACATAACTATACCAAGTGAAAAGAGTCTCAGGTAGTTTTGGCTACAAGCGGGGATGTGAAATGTAGTGAATCTAAAGACAGAACGTGAGGTGAGTCAGAACTACGACGGCTACGTGAAATGTATTTAGATGTCTGGAAGGAGATAGGACAGGATAAGGGAGGAGGAACCTGGGACGGGAGGGGTGGGGGTGTAGAGTGATGTTTCTTGAAGATATATGGGAAGAAAAAATTGGTGACAGATGGTAAAAAAAAAGGAAGGAAAAATTATGACAATGTAAAAGAAATTAAGAAAACGAGGCATAATGGGGCATTAGAAGGGACATGTTGGGACATAATGGACGTAGTTGTAAAGGAAAATGGCTATTCGGGAAAGGAGTTAGACAGAACGAGGTATGAGATAATATAATTAATGATGGTGACACTGAAGAGGGAGCATGGATGTACAGTACAGAAGGAGCAGAATATAAAAAAGGAAACGAGGCAGGGTGTGGGAAGCGAGGGAAAAAATAAAGCATTTAACTGCCATGGCAAAAGTAGATTTAGTGATAAAGGTTCGGAATTACAGGCATGTAAGAATATAAAAGAATAGCAAGAATAGTTTAGGAGTGAATGGAGTAGTTGCTGGCTCTGACCCACCCACTTCCAACCCCACAATCTCCCCTATTAATATCCTGAGGGTATATATGTAATGATGGTGGTGCTACTCTCCCAATGATCAGACTCGGGCGTGGCACTCGGGAGGGTAACTTAGGGGAGGGGGAAAGTGTAGGGGCGGAGGAGGGGGGAGACTGAGGGGAGAAAAAGGGACAGAGATAGATAGATAGAGATAGATAGATAGATAGATAGATAGATAGATAGATAGATAGATAGATAGATAGATAGATAGATAGATAGATAGATAGATAGATAGATAGATAGATAGATAGATAGATAGATAGATAGATAGATAGATAGAGAGAGAGAGAGAGAGAGAACAATTTTTTATCGTCAAACAACTGGGGTCATATGGCACAATGGGAAGGCAGAGGGGGGAGGGAAGATATGGTAGGGATCTTTGGAAAAAAATTACAAGGAAGGGGGAAAAAAGACTGAGAAAAAAATGGGAGGGATAGAGCAGGGGAAAAAATGAAAGGGACCGGAAGAGACGAAAGATGATGCAGCAGGAAAGGAGAAAGATAACAGAAGAGTAACCATCAAGAAAGTGAAGATGGATGGAAAATATTAAAAAAAAAAGTTAAAGTTCTGGTATCTATTAGCAGCATTAAAAACGAAGGAAGAGGAGGGAAGTAGCAGATTAATTTGGAAAGGGGTAACCCAAAAGGATATAAAGTCTAATGGAGAAGGAAAGACCGGGAGCATATGATAAATACAGAAGCAATGGAATAGAGAAAATAATTGAAAGAGTAACAGGAAAAAATAAATGCACACAAATAATACATACATAGACAAACAGGTATTCTATACAACACACACAGAGACATAAAATAATGGCACAAAAAGACAAAAACAAAGAGACAAGACATGTCAGGGAGGGAAGGGATGGTCAGAAAAAGAGGGAGGGGATCTATAACAGGTTAGGCCACAACAAGGAAAAAAAAAAAAGTTTAGGGAGGGAGCAACGACCCTCTCCCCCCAGCCCCCCTTCCCCCCCCAAACCCCCCGAGGCCTCACATTAGACTTATTAACCACGTCACGACACCATGACCCAGCACAAGAGGTATAGGAAAGGTCGAGGATGAGTGAGTGGGCAGGGAGTCGGATGAGAGGGGGTCGAGTTTGGTGAGAGGGGGTCGAGTTTGGTGAGAGGGATTCGTGTCAGAGCTCAGGGTGAGAGAGGTAAAGTTTAAAGTGAATGAGAAGGGTGGGAAGGTTTAGGGCCATAGAAGGAGTTGTAGATGGTGAAATGTTAGGAAGGAAGGAAGGAAGGAAGGAAGGAAGGAAGGAAGGAAGGAAGGAAGGGAGAAATGTTAGGAAGGAAGGAAGGAAGGAAGGAAGGAAGGAAGGAAGGAAGGAAGGAAGGAAGGAAAGAAGGAAGGAAGGAAGGAGAAGAGAGAGAGAGAGAGAGAGAGAGAGAGAGAGAGAGAGAGAGAGAGAGAGAGAGAGAGAGAGAGAGAGAGAGAGAGAGAGAGAGAGAGAGAGAGAGAGAGAGAGAATATAGTTGTGTGAGAAAATATAATAGTGTGATAGAGTATGAGAAAAAGGATTTAGGTTGATAGAGAGGGCGGATTTGAGTGTAAGTGAAGGGGTCTTGAGAGACATGATTTAGTGGGAAAGAATTATACCTGAGAGGGCTAAGGGTGAGTCATAGAGTAGTTGGAGGGTGAGACAGGTCGTGGGAGTAGCTTCGACTAGTAGTAATTCTGAGGTGATACAACAGCTTAAGAGAGAATTGGGTGAGAAGGCTGAGGGTTAGCTGGGAAGAGGAAGTTGTATGAGGGGAAACAGGCAAGGGTTTATGGGCACTTTTGTTACATTGGAGTGCCTTGATTCCTCCAAAGTATACCAGGAAACAGGGCCAGATGAACACAAATAATGGTGTTCTGTTGCTTGGAATAATTTGGAGGATTCAGTTGCTCCAGATTTACCAACACGTAAAATCCCTCTTAACGCGAAACATTACACAGAGTGACAAAACATACGGTGAAAAGTCAGATTGTCTGGTGGAGAAAAAAAGAAAGGGTGATTTTGAGTTATAATATCATGGAGTTTCCCCAAATAAGACTTCATTCCCAGTTTGCCTCATGTAAGGAATAATTATACTATTTCAGTTGTTCTGTTCATTCGTATATATATAATATCATGGACCATTTGCGTTAAGAGAATAATAATAAAAAAGGTGTATGTAATTTGTTTTGATGGTGGTGAGGATGTACCCAGTTAGCAAAATGAACAATACCCATTCAAACGCACACCACCGACACTGATAGGATTGGCAGGATCGGGGACGGAAGGAAAACAAATAGTTATGTAAAAATAGAAGTAGATACGAGGGGGGAAAGTAATTCGAGAAGAGAAAGCAATACTATAGAATGGATATTAGAAGATGGAGGTTATTATTATTATTATTATAGGAAGGGCAAATATTAATAAACAATGAATAACTCTAGTTTAATACAAATATATAAAATAAATAATAATATGCAGACTACGTAAGTTGACCTAAAAAACAAAGAAATTAGAGTTTGATAAAAATATATAAATAAATAATATTATGCAAACTACGTAATTTGACCTATATAACAAAGAAATTATAGGTTTCATACAAATACATAAATAAATAAAAATATACAAACTACGTAATTTGACCTATAAAACAAAGAAATTATAGTTTCATACAAATATATACCGGTAAATAAATAAAAATACACAAGCTACGTAATTTGACCTATAATACAAAGATATAAGATCCTTGGATGTGTCAAATGAGAGACCGTCAGCGGGACAAGAAAAACAATAACAATAAGGGAACTACTAGGCTGGAGACTGGAAGAGGAAAACTATTACCCTGTTATAATGAACCAATTAAAAGTAACGCGAGAGTTGAGACTGAAGCATTGTATGGATAGTTATATTTTTGGAGAGAGAGAGAGAGAGAGAATTACATAGAATTACATAGATACACGGGCCACACAGACCTTGCGGTCCCTTCGAGGTGGTCCGGCCTTAACGTTAGGGAAAAAAATAATATCAATGATTAGTGAAGGATAGTAAAGGATAGTAAAGCAGAAGGCTCTCTCCCCACCCACCTCTCCCTCGGGCATTACACCCTACATGAAAGTAATGATAGAGAGAGAGAGAGAGAGAGAGAGAGAGAGAGAGAGAGAGAGAGAGAGAGAGAGAGAGAGAGAGAGAGAGATACATGTGAGGGTGAGGGGTATGAGGAGAGCTTGAGCAGGCTCCCGTGCAAACAATTAACTCGTGCTTTACGGCCTCCCTGTAAACACCACCACAGTAATGAACAGCTATCAATTACCCTTCCCTGTTTGTCTATCAATAATGAACAGAATGGGAGGCGACAAACAAATCGTTGGATACCATTATAAATACTCAGTAGGGAAACACACAACTCACCAACACAATAGCACACTAAAGTTTACACAAGTCGAAATTTCTCATTCAGGATTTTTTTTATTACCAATTGGTTTACACAAGTCTTTCTCATTCACGAGTTTTTTTTTTTTTTTTTTTACCAATAAGTCTCCTCAGGTTAGATTTAAAATACTTTCTAAACAAGGGAGATAAAAATACGCTGAATAAGATCACATATTAAAGCAATATAAGTAGAGGAGAAAGAGCCTTTGAGACAAATCTCCTCAGATCGTGCTCATATTTCCCGAAAAAAATATTCCACAGAAAAGATATTTTGACATAGAGTGACCTTATCTATTTCTTTATATATCTACCGGTATATATCTATCTATTTCTCTTCATCACCCTGTCTCTCTCGATATATATTTATATTCAATTACTGTCAGACGACTTTTTGTATGCAAATAAGAGATGAAAGCCATCAAACGCCCTAAAGTTAAAAGAGTGAGGGTGATTGATGAGGGATTGGAGCTGTATGTAGGGATAAAAGGGAGGGGAAGGGTAATAAAATAAGAATGGGAAAAGGAGTGAAAGGGGTTAATGAATACATGAAAGGCATAAATAAAAGAAGTTAATGAGCAAGAGTAATGGTGGTGGAAGCTGCAACGTATATGAAGGGAAGGAAGGCAAATAGAAAAGTAGATACAAAAACGGGAAACAATATCAAATTAAATGTATTTTCATATTAAAAAAACTGTAAGTCTGAGGGATACGTGTTACCAAATGCAAAGATGAATTAACACATAGAGAATAATAATTATGCATATACGTATCTCCACAAGTTTATTTTTATTATTGTGTCAACTGTACCGAGGGGAAAAGAATTAAGGGGAGGGTATAGTTTCGTACATGACAGATTGTAACGATGGTATCGATAATGCTTAGCTTATACATGAAATATAGACATGTTAGATACAAGTTTATATAAGGATAATATGAGTAAATATATATTGTCCCTTTCTCTTCATACAAGGTGACAATAAGCAGTTGATTATAGCATAGAGATTAACATACAGATAATTACAGAGTGAATCTAGCATTCAAGGCTCAGCAGTGGCAAGCTTCCCCCATGCTGTCAGATCAGCACATTCCAAAGTATGTCATGTCTGGTGAAACTGGTTTGAACTGCTTTCAACCCTCACGGTATATTCCACCATTAAGAATATCATGTATCGCGAACGTAAATACAGGCGCGGATGCAGCCTCAGTTAACACAACACGCTTCATGACATTTCGTATTGACCTATATTGTCTTTATTTTTTATTTATTTTTTGAAGTCCAGGAAAAAAATAATAATAGCCTATGTTATAGCCAACTCTGAACTTAATCCTATAGCTGTCCTTCAAACCCCAACCTGACCCCAGCCTCCCTTGGTAATCTCTCTGTGGCACATTAAACCGACAGCCATGATGTGTGATTCTACAGTCCCACATTAAACATTTTTATAAATGGTATGGAAATGAAATCTACCGAAATAAAAAAAACATTATTAATTGTGTGACGCTTTATGTTGTTATAAGTGATTTTGGAATAATGTACTGCCTGGGGTATAAAATTATATGTAGTTACACAATGATGATAAGGAATTAAATCACATCCATATCACCAACCATTATTCCATCTTTCTGTTAAAATAATATAAGAGAACAGGATACATTGCGTCATTGAAATTTTATAAGATTATTGCAAACTTGACGACTGATTGGGTTGTCAGTGTGTGTGTGTGTGTGTGTGTGTGTGTGTGTGTGTGTGTGTGTGTGTGTGTGTGTATATGTGTGTGTGTGTGTGTGTGTGTGTGTATGTGTGTGTATGTGTGTGTGTGTGTGTGTGTGTGTGTGTGTGTGTGTGTGTGTGTGTGTGTGTGTATATGTGTGTGTGTGTGTGTTCTATATAATGTGTTGTATGTATGTGTGTGTTAGGATAAAATATTTCACAAGAAGATTTCAATACCATAAACATTACATACTTTAATATTTTCCGAGAACAAATTTCCTCCACGAGATTGTACTCCACAACACAAATAAACCCCACAAACCTAAATTGTCGATCAGGTCTGGATTTATTGAGTAGAGAGGAAGGTCACGACATTTACCTGGCCTGATGGTATAATGAAATACATAAAAGTTGCTTCAGTTAAATTAATTCCCTCTTATTCAGTCGGGGTGGATAATGAGATTGGAAGCTGAGTGACTGGATAATAAATGGGGATGGGTAACTGGGTAATGTTTTATTTATGCTGGATAATGGGGGTTTGGATTCTGGAAAATGTTTTTATTGTAGACAATGGGGGTGGGGGCGTAATATGCTAGATAATAGTGAGTTGCTGTGTTGTTGGATAATGGAGTTGGAGGTTTGTGGTGAGGGATAATGGAGTTGCTGTGTTGGAGCTGGATAATGGAGTTGGAGGTTTGTGTACAGGGAGTGGTGAGGGATAATGGAGTTGTTGTGTTGTTGGATAATGGAGTTGTTGGATAATGGAGTTGTTGTGTTGTGGGATAATGGGTTTGCTGTGTTGGAATTGGATAATGGAGTTGGAGGTTTGTGTACAGGGAGGGAGGGAGTGGTGAGGGGTAGCAGAGTTGGCATTAAACTGGATACAATAACCATAATTCAGCTCATTTTCTCCCCATTATGGAGAATGGAAGGGAAAATGAGGAGTTTTGTCGCTCGTTGTCGCTTCCAACTGTATCCATCCTACTCACGCTCGTACGCTAAAACGAGTCTGGAATTCTGTACGTTGTGCGGATTCCTAAGCGAAGTAAAAAAAACAAAACAAGTTGCTATTCATGATGCAGAAATATATAACTTTCTAACCTACAAAATGAATTAATAGTTACGTACAGTACTGTTACACAAAATCATCAAATAGTTCGTGTGAGACAAAGAAAAGGAAGCTCATTAAGGATTATGGGAATAATAAAATGTATGTCAAATATTAAATCCACCCTCCATAAAACACATTACTTCTACGGCAACGATAACGTGTAGATTTGGATAAAAGATGACCTTAACGTGCATACTCTATTGTCCTGTTCTTGTCCCCTGAACTTATTAAAGGACCCTGTGATCGTGAATGAGACATAGTGGTTTCTGATTCCTCCTGACTATGCCACGAAACAAGCTCCTTCCAAACGGGTGGTGTTTTGTGGCAATATTTGAAGGACTCATTTACCTCCAATTTTCTGACTACATCACAGGGTCCCTTAAAAACTGAATAATAGGGTATATTACGGGACAGACCATTATTATGAAATCACCTGCCATAGGGATTCATTTATTCTCTATATTGGTTCACAAGGCAATATCATTCATCAGTCCCTATATAATCATGTTTACAAAGCAATAATGAATTTGTACTTATTCGCAACCTTTATTATGTGTGTCAGTTTTTATTTACTGATATAATATCGTACGAACACATAGGTGGTAAATTCATTCTTGTAATTCACGTTAAGGGTGGAATTTGTTGTTTGTAAATGTGAATGGAGCAAATAATTCTTCCAAACTATTTCAAGCAACAGAACACCATTAATTTTGTTCATCTGGTCTTGTTTCCTGGCATACTTTGGAGGAATCAAGGCACTCCAATGTACCACAAATGAATTATATACCCCCTTAAAAAAAAAAAAAAAAAAAAAAACATACACAACACAGAGAAGCCCCAGGTATGTATTCTAGACAACGAACACCATAATTTTCTGAGACTAGCACTCCACATATTACATTATTACTCATCCGCACCACTGAATAATTCCGACCTCCACTACTACGTTTCCTTCCCCTTTTTCTCTCATCATTTTGTCCTCTTTCTTCTTTACTTTTTAATTCCCCACAATACCACTCTACGTTGGTCTTCTTTCTATTTTTCTTCTTCATCTGTTGGCGTTTCCCATTTTCTTTTTATGCATCTTTTTTTTACTTTTATTGGAGTTCAAGGCTATCCTGACCCCTCACTCTCCCATCTATCTTCTACAACGTCATATGAACCTAGACCTTGGTTTGGTGTTAGTGTTTGTTCTCCCTTCAAGCTCCCTCTCTTTCCATTACCTTTCTCTACCCACTTTATTATCCTTCTATTTTCTCTCTTAAGATGAATGGAAATCAATAAATAGATGCTTAAGGAAAAATAATATTAATTAAAAAAGTTTCACAGTTTCATAAATATCATCCAGAGCAAGAAGTTACACTACGACGAATATTCAATGGAATAAAATGAATGTTGTGTTTATATAGCCGTGCCACGAAGGGACGTAATTTACAGCCTCTGGTAAGAAATGTAAGGAGGAACACAGGGTTGTGATTGCTGCCCAGAAAGCAAATGACAAAAAGGGTCGACTGAGAAACAATTGCCTCGTCAACGTCAGAAAGGGATGGTTTTACTACACTTGTGTTGCAAACGTCTAACATATAAACTGCATATATATATATATATATATATATATATATATATATATATATATATATATATATATATATATATATATATATATATAGAGAGAGAGAGAGAGAGAGAGAGAGAGAGAGAGAGAGAGAGAGAGACAGCGTGTGTGCCCGTGTAGAGGGGAGCACAGTATAAACAAACTGGTTTGTGTACCATGCCGTCATCTTTGTCTTTTTTTTTTTTTAGTGAGGTAGGGAGAGATAGAGGGAGGACAAAAATTGGAAGGAAACAGTGAACGTGTGAAGGAAGCCTGGGAGAAAATGAGTGTGTGTGAAATTTCAAGTGATGGAGATGTGAAATAAACGTCATAATATAGAAGGAGATTCACTTGATAGTATGTGTGTATTAAATGATGAGCTGGAGTCACGGGGAAGACGAGGTAGAGGTGTGTGGAGGCAAAGGGCAGAGCTGGATAAATGATGGAGCAAGATGAGAGAGAGAGAGAGAGAGAGAGAGAGAGAGAGAACTGGAGGAAGTGAGTATAATTGGGTTTATATCAGGGGCTAGAGGATGAGGGAGGGAGGGATGGAGAGGGTGAGATGGGGATGAGACGGAGTGATATTGGGTGAAGGATACAGTAGAGATAGAAAATGATGAATCTGGTCCTGTGGAGAAGAAAGGGATACCATCTATATATATAAAACACTCCGTCTGTATGTGTGTGTGTCTGTCTGTCTGTTTAGCCGCTATGCACGGCCGCATCGTTTTACCTAGAGTAAAAAGTAATACGCCATTTCGATCGGTGAAGCCTGGAAGCGTCTTCGGCCTAAAAAAAAAGTTTTAAATGACCAATGGGGGGAGGATCGATCCCAGTACCCCTGCAGCCCAAGCCAAAGGCTGTCACCAATTCGCCACTCGGGCCTTGCTATTTAATCATGGCTGTTACAATGCTACCTTCTGCTGTAGTTGCATCATGGATAACTTTTGTGGTTGTAAAGCTGGCATGGTTTCTCTGGGGGACCAGCAACCACACTGGATAATGGACTCCTCCCACCCTCCTAATAAATTTACATAAATATAATTAGAGGACATTTATTGACAAAACCACATGTAGGATCTTCACCCGGACAACGTCGGGTATCGCTGCTAGTATATAATAAAAGAGATGAGGATGAAAGAGCTCCAGAAAAACTAAATGAGAACAATGTGCTTCATATTCCAGTGTGATGAAGTGGCACTGCGCCCGCTGTTGTATTTTGTCACACACACACTCACACACACACATATATTCAGATGCGTGTAATCACTCTTCGCCACTCGCATGCTGCTCTCTCTCTCTCTCTCTCTCTCTCTCTCTCTCTCTCTCATCAACAATAACAACAGATGCGTCTCGCTTGCACACACCCCAATCTACAAACAGAGCGACTCAAGTGCACGACACCATAAACAAGTCGGTGAAACATTTTCCTTCATTGCTTGTTAGTGGAGTGTTGGTGACAAAGACGAGAATAATGAATCACAGAACAAACACTAACACTGTCTCTCTCTCTCTCTCTCTCTCTCTCTCTCTCTCTCTCTCTCTCTCTCTCTCTCTCTCATAGGAGGAAACAAAGCTTCTCGTCTCATTCCCACTCACTTTCACTCCCTTTGATTGAGCACGAACTCTTTTTGCTCCTCTCTCTCTCTCTCTCTCTCTCTCTCTCTCTCTCTCTCTCTCTCTCTCTCTCTTTTGCTATGGTGAATTGTGAATTAGCCTGTGTATATAATTTCTCTTCTACTCTGGTCGTGTAAAAAAAAGTTAGTCTTATACAATGGACACGTTCCATTATTCATACGACATTGAAACGAACTTCTGTGTTTTTTCCACCTCCCTTTTGTTCCTCCGTGATTTACAATTCTTCTGGTGGTCATTTTATCACATCCTGAATATTCTTAACATCATGAATTATTACTAACAAACAAATAACAGTAACGGGATACGGGGAAAGTTGATACAGTGGACAAAGTGAAGATATTATTAATGTTTGACCTCGCACGTTGCTTATTCCACATTGTATAGAATATAAAACAACTTCTTACTTTGTTTGCCATTATTTCAGAAGAGTTAAAATGCACTCCAGTTACTTTAGGTATTAACGCTGTATGCTCTTGCCTCTTATTTATTATTGACATATAAAGGTCACGTCACATGTGTGTGATGATGATGATTCCTAAATCTCTTCACTTTTCCACAATTTATAAATACCTTTAAGGGTATTGTCTCTCTTCCTCTGTCTCTGTCTCTCTCTCTCTTTCTCTCTCTCTGTCCCTCTCTCTCTCTCTCTCTCTCTCTCTCTCTCTCTCTCTCTCTCTCTCTCTCTCTCTCTCTCTCTCTCTCTCTCTCTCTCTCTCTCTCTCTCTCTCTCTCTCCGTCCCCTGGAGCGAGTGGTGGTAGGACTGCCGGAACCTGTGTGTCTATCTGTGCAATATGTTTGTTCTACCCTCCCTCGCGGGCCCAACCATCCCTTTGATCGTGCCCCTGGAAGGTAGCAGAGACAACGGGGCCGAGACTTTTTTATTCCACTGTGGGATTACAACCTCACCGGAAGTAGAACAAGGCAGGCTGAGCGAGAAAGGACAAACGACGTGTACTGTATATCCGTACGGTACATAAAGAAAAACTATATGAAATTCTAGAAAAAGCTACATGAATTATTATCCTCGCCCATGCTTGCTTGGACTTAACCTTTGCAATCTTCCTAAATGAACCCAAATTCAATACTCCCTTGTCACTTTGGCCGTGGAAGAAGTTAAAACATACCCTGCATTTCTCATTCTTTTCTAATTTAACCCGGCGAAAATAAATCGATTCCCTTCTAAATAATACGACATGAGTACATTCCAGTGTGTGTAAATTGCAGAAAATTTCCTCGTAGTAAACATTTTCGGTGTATATTTTTTTTATTGCATTACATTCACCGAAAAAAACAAGAATTTTAATGAGTAAGACGGTACATTTTCACCAGGACAAATAATGGAGCATAGACTAGATTACGAAGCCCGAAACTGCAGCCACCATCTCCCCCCACTGAACCCACACGTGCCTGTCCTTCCTCATGTAATGCAGCGTAATCTAACCTATTCAATGTTTAATCTAACGTAACCAACTCTAATCTTAAACTTGGTAGACTAGAATTTACCTTACTGACCTGAATTTACAGTAACTATTGAACTAAACTGACGTAGCTGCTCATCTTAAAATAAATTATGTATATTTTCTTAAATCATGTTTATGTATGTCGGTAATTCCCTGTAGTTCAGTTTTTGCTCTACGTTAAATGTGATGCAGTGAGGTAATAACTACAGAGTCATATTAATGTGGTAATCTTGATACCATAAATCTTGCTAAATATTGGCCTTTCCTGTCAAAATTTTGCAAACTACAGAGCAGAACCGGAACTTCAGGGAACCGTACCATGAAGGGGCTTGGAATAACACTAGCCTGGTGCCTCTGGAGTCCACACCCTCCCTGCGTCACACTCTGATGTACAAATTGCTCTAATTACAAACCACTGAACGCATGGGAATATAACATTGGAACCCAGAATCATACTACATCACTGGCAGACTAGGCTATTTTGGCGTGATTTTACTATGACGGGCAGACTATGCTATTTTGGCGTGATTTTCCTAAGCTCTGAAGTACCGTACAGTCACCCCAAAAAAGTGATGGCAAGTATTTTATTTGTTTCTGTCATTGACCATTTTTGAATCGTAAATCCCCATCACTTGGAGAGAGTATGGACATTATCGTGATATTTTATGTGTTTTGAGAACATTTGTTTAGCAAACCCTTCCTAGTGCCTTTTGAAGGAGAGTATATGTTCCTTACAAATTATTAGATGTATTATGTGTTGTGATTAATTCAAACCCTCGCACACAATGACCCTCAACCTTCCAACCAAGCAAACAGGCCACGACCTACTCTTACCCTGTCCATTTCTCGGCTTCTCTCTCTAGTAAATCAAGCTTGCCAGTAAAGCTCCTTCCACTCATATTCTCGACCAGGCGTTTGTGTTGCTTCCTTGGTGTGTATCCATAAATTTTGACGATAATTTGTGGAGCGAAATATTGGTTATGTCCCATACGACCCCAGTGTTCAGTCCATTCAAAGCGAAGTAAGATAAGTTAATTAAAGACGACTCCCGGAACCGAGTGCAAGGATCGACTCTCACCCATGACCCTGAAGAATGATGCAAATTGAACAGTTTTTCTCTAGTAAATAATGTGACTATCATCTGCTTGTAAGAACTGATGGGAGAAATAATAATAGAGTGGTTGATGGCTTCGTACACATTGACCATCACTGACAATTTAACCGAACCAACAACATAATAAAACGACGTCAAATTACACTGGTGGTCGAGGAAAAAAAAAAAAAAAAAAAAAAATTGGCCACGTGGACAGGAATGATTACCCGCCCACCTCGGTCACTCACTCACTCACCCACCAAGATGATTAAGGGGGGAAGGTTTGTGTTGGTAAATCTGTGGAGTAACTGAATCCTCCAAACTATTCTAAGCGACAGAACACTTATTATTTTTGCTCTCCTGGTCCTGTTTCCTAGCATACTTTGGAGGAATCAAGGCACTCCAATGATGTACCAAAAGAGAATAATTACTCCCTCAAAGGTTAACACGACATAGAGCACCACTACTGTGTAAACTTCGCACACTACACCAAGGAATGTCAAGGAATCAACGTATATAACACTTGTAAATAAAAAATAATACTTGATGGTTAAATTTTTTAGATAGATTACTTAAATAAAAGGGAATAAATTGATGGTATATACAAACAAAAAAAATATATATGTTCTAGTTAACTGTCCACCTTAATGGGATATTTTCTTTTTGGTAAATGGGAAGGGTGCTGCTTCCTCCTATCTACGCCAGAAAACAGACGCCCTCAGTGGTACTAATAGGGAATCTGTTGTTTCGTGTTATACTTTGGAGGATTTTCTTGCCAACCCACTTACCATCAAGAGAATCAACCCTTAAAGACCCTGTACAGATCATGTATGAAAAATGAAGGCTTCTGACTCCTCCTGACTATGCCACGAAACAAGCTCCTTCTATATGGGTGGTGTTTTCTGGTGGCACTTGAAGGATTCGTTTACTCCAACAATCTGACTACGGTACATCACATGGGCCCTTTAAATCGAACGGGATTGTAAACAAGGAGCTTCTTTCATTCAGCCATTACATATGAATTCCTCTTTACCTTTAATTCTCTCTCGTCGCTTTCATGTCAACTCGTCAGTTAGTCTTGTATTCATACGTCGCATTACAGGTCATTAAACTCCAATCACCATCATTACCACAATCATCTTCCAATTTTCTGATTACAAAATACCCGATTGAAACTCTAGAAAAGGAAGGAGACTGCTATCACGTCAATGATTTTATCTTTTATTTTTTTATTTTTTTCATTATTGGTGCTATCAGAACTGATTTTTTTTTATTCTTTAAATATTTTAGGTTGGTGGGTGAGTGTGACGTGGCTAACTTTATAAGAGAGAATATGCAATAAAGGACACCAGTAAATACACACACACACACACACACACACACACACACACACACACACACACACACACACACACACACACACACACAATCACACACACACACACACATCCAGAACACGGACATTATGTATATACTGTATGTGCCCCGACTGACTGGAATTGAATCTTGGCCAAGGGTGTCCCACTATGTCAAAGAAGGACGGGGTGGGGAGGAGAGTAGTGAGGCCAGGCCAGGTTATAGGTTCTTTGTGGCTCTCTGCTGACACGTGTAGACAGTAGCTATGGTGGCCTGGGATGGCACCAGACCCAGAGAAAAAAAAGGTAGATGGGAAAAAGTAGGAAAGTGGTGAAAGAGGAGGAAAAAAAGAGGGAAAAGTAGAAAAAAGGTGGAGGAGGAGGAAAAAAGAGGGAAAAGTAGGAAAAGGGTGGAGGAGGAAAAATAGGGTAAAAGTAGGAAAAGGGTGGAGGAGGAGGAAGAAAATAGGGAAAAATAGAAATAAATGAGGGTGTGGAAAAGGAGAATAAAACGTTGTGGATTAGGAATAAAAAATTAACAACACTTGGACGACAAGAAGATAGCGAATGTAAATGAGGATAGAAGGAAGAGGAAAATGTGAGGACAAAACTGAAATAATCTTTCTCCCTTACACATACTACGAGATGATTTCATTGTAATATTCAGCATTTACTGCAGTCATAAGGGGTCAAATGAATTGGTTTTAAGTTAATTAATTGAACTCTCTATATACCACCATTTCCTCCCATGTTGATAAGGCAGGTGATGATGGCCATTAACACTTATTCACTCATTTATAGTCTCTGTCCCCTCACTGTGGCATTCACCTCCTCAGAAAAGCCAATAAGCAGTAAAAACCTAATTGATACCGACTGCAGGGCCCCATGAATAGCTGGCTAACAAAAACTATTGAAAACCATTGTACCAGACTGAGGTGGTGTTTAGCCATCTCACGCACGGATAAACCTCAACTGGTGTGTTTTATATTTACATGGCACTCCACCACCACCACCACCACTCCACGACTCACCGATAAACCTCAACTGGAGTGTTTTATATTTGGCACTCCACCACCACCACCACCCCACGACTCACATCTCTCGGGTCAAAGCTCGTCATTAAGGATCGGCCACCAACCAACAACTTACCCCCAACAAGTTCTCAGTAATACTAAAAAGCCCTCGAACCCTGGATTTAAGAAGAAAACTCGTGAATTCATAACTAGCCCAGGGGAAAAGTCCACACCTTTTACCAGGAGTCGAAAGATTGGAAACCTTTCATCTCATGTGTAAATAACGAGGCGAAGTGAACACCACGGCCTGGCGATAACAATTCTTCATTTTTTGGTTCTTTCTGTCAGTTCAATGGATCGAGTATTTAAGAAGTTACGTGAATATCTACTGAATAGAATATATGTAATACATATGCTGAGTGGTTGCATTATGTACAAAAAAAAACCTTGGTGTAGTGAGAGTGGAGAGTAAATTATTCCTCGAACTATACAAATACACAGACTAGTTCCTTACCATACGAGTGGAGATATATTTTGCAGCCAATAGTTGTGTAGATCCTTAATTCGCCTTTCAAAGTCGTCACAGCAAAAGATTATTTGTTTTAGGGAACTAAAAGAAGAATAGATTAAAACAATTTAAATATTTTCCCTACTACTTCTTTATATCTTCTATATTTAAATTGCACCTCAAAGTACAAAAGAAAAAACATAATTATGAAAATGACTGATTTTTCAGTGTATTTTCTTTTCAGCTATATTTAGCTAGAAGTAGTTATAATGCAGAAAAGTAACATGTCTCGATACTGTCGAATAACATAATACACCCTTAAAGCAGTGAAGTGACAACGACACCAGTATTTGTCCCTCTGTAAAGTGTAATTTAAACCAGCGTTCAACAATCTCTGCTACGTGTCAACATCAACAGTCAACACCATCATTAAAGTGTCGTCAACAAGCGTACATTACTCTGTAAGCTGGTGGCGACAAACATGTCTTGCTGGCATCAAAAGGCCATTTATCCTGCGCCGGCGGTAAAGCCTCACTGAAGCCGGGTGTTGTAAAAACGACCACCAACAACCTCCCGCCCTCAATTAGCAGTAAATTTCCCCATAAAACACTGACAGAGTTTGGGCATTTCTCCAACACCCATCCACATTCCTGACTCATTCCTTCCCTCCAGTTTCTACACTTGTACAGGGTCATCGCCATTCTCTTCTACCTCTTACATTATCACTATGTGTTCACTATTTTCGCTCATTAAATCATAAAACTTTTGCTGAATTATTGAGAACCAGTCTTAAGTTGCTAATCTATCTGAGTTGCACTTATGGCCAAGACAATCTTAAATGTTACCAAGTTCATTAGGCAACCTGGAAATCATTATGACCTTATAACCTTATTGCCTGTAAACTTTCACTCCACAAACTTAATACAGTCACGACAAAAGTTTCGCTGTCACTCACACCTTAATTACTATGTTATTTTTCCTTTTCTGGCACCATAAATGTATTAACTATTATTTGGTTCATCATTCATGTGGGAGACAAATGTTGTGACGAGGAAAGGTGTCCCATCAAAGGAATGATTTTAATAATATAATACACCAATAATTTGTGTTTCGATTGCTTCTTTTGCTGATGGCTTGAATACCTCAAAAGTTTAATATTGTTACTTTAGTTTTTAAAATCATCTCATCTTCCGCCTTTCACACCTTTGACATCCGTGGAGTGTTTTACAAACATCATATATATTCCTGAGCTCACAGGTCGGAAGCACTTGATCCTTTCTGCGTGAGAAAAGACAATCGTATCGGAATGAGCTCCACTTTCCCCTCAGTTGCAGATTTAGTCGTGGGCAATATTTTCTTTCTATTAAAGAAATTTCTAATTAATGGAATAAATCTACTACGAACTGTTTGAACAATGTTTAGCCGTGTTACCTTACGTAGATTTTGTAGGTTTTAAGAATTACTGTTAAGAACATCTTTTTCTCTTTTAAAGTCAATAAACCTACTGATGACAGGCGCAGATTTTCCCTTTATGCTTTGAAAACAGACTATATGCTGATGAGTTTATATGTTTGTTATTCACAACATGATACTCTACTTAAAACACTAAGTATGTTTACGAAAAATAAAAAAGTTTAAGTAGAAATTTTCCTTCCTCCTTTAAGGACCATGTGATTGTGTATAGGTATTGGAGATTTCTGATTCCTCCTGACTATGCCACAAAACAAGCTCCTTCCATACAGGTGATGTTTCGTGGCAATATTTGAAAGACTCGTTTAACTCCAACTTTCAGACTACATCACACCAAATTTACATAATAGAGGAAAAGAAGAATGGGAAAACCTAATCTTTTTCATCATTTCATTTTCTCTTTTACGGCTCCAGGGCTCTACGGTACTATTCCCATTCCAGCCTCTTACATTCACATCTCTCTGACTCAAACCTTATTTCCTCCGGGTGTCTCTCTCATCTCCCCCTCGTCACCTTTCAATTGTCTCCTCCTAAGGACAACTTTACTTTTTTCCAGTCGCATCTGCTCTTACCAGCCTCTCTATGTCAGTTCCTTCTTCATCATCATTGTCTCGTCTTTATCCATCATTATTTCATTTGATTTGTATTTGTTTTCCATTTGGTACCTTTTGTTGGTCTGGTCACGGTATACATTAGAAGTTGACATCCAAACACTTAAAATAAAAAAAAAACAGGATCTTATTTGGAGTAATTATTTTCAGTATACAGTATAATTATGTTGTTGAGACTATTTCCTTCCCATACGACATTCATTCTCGGTCACCTTTTCCCACCTCGCTCATCTAATTTCCCTTCCTCCATTCACGATTAATTTTCTTCCTTAGCCAGTAAAATCTTCATCTCCCTCCCTTTCTTCCATTCGTGATCTTATTTTCTCTCCTCTCTCAGACATGTCCCCTCCATTTCTGCCTTCCTTCCCTCTCCATAGAGAACTATTCTTCCCTCACGTGTCGCACTCCCTCCATTTCTCCATCCCTCCCTTCCTCTCCATTCACGACACTCTTCTCTTTCATCTATCAGACCTTTACTCCTCCTTCCCTTCCTCCCTTCCTCTCCATTCACGATTTTCCTTCAACTTCTACCATTTATACCCTTTCCCTTTACGTAACTGGGCTTCATCTTTTGTCTCCACTAATTCAACATTAAACCAACACTTCGTAGAATATTATCAAATACTGAACACCCGTACTCTTTCTTGTTATAAAAAACATTGATGTACTGCTTAGAATTATATCGAGTTACAATTTTTAGGCAAATGAGATAACCTGAACTGGCTATTCTAGAGTTGCATGAAATTCCTATTACAACTGAGGGAGATAATTGCATTTATTACTCCCCTGGCATGATATCAGCGGAATCTGGCCACTGGTTCAAGGACTGACCTGAATATTTATACCTGCCTGGAAGTGGAGGTTATGATGGTGGTACAAGATGATAGATACACCCAATGACTCCTTTCAAGAATACATTTACTCGTATTTAAAGTTTATGCAATACTTTTGAGTGGCTACAACATGTGAAAACTCCATTTCATGAATGCGTTATTTTCTTATGTTACCGTACTTTGAGTTATTAAAAATAAAATCAATGGCCACTTTCTCTCTGTTCCCTTCCTTTTTCCTGTCTGATCCGTGTTGAGCTGTCATCTGTCTGGTTTCATGTTGTCCCTTCATACTGCCTTCCTCCCTCTACCATAAACGATGTGCTCGTCCCCCTGTAATAAACTCTACCTACCTAACTCCTCCACCTGTATTACGATCTGGTAGGTCACGTTACTGCTCAGTCCCACACCCCTCTCAATTATTGTACTATGCCTCTCTCGTTGTCTCTCATTGTCAGTTTTGTCGACACACACACACACATACCAGGATTATTACCACCACAGGCAGTGATATAAGCACTTTATTTACCCTCTCCAGTTTGAAAGCATCAAAACTTGTTGGATTGCTGTTCGAAATAACATCCGCTGCAGTTAAGGGACCCTGTGATGTAGATAGAAATTTGGAGATAAATGATTCCTTCAAGTGTTGCCACGAAACACTACTTTATGGAAGGAGCTTGTTTTGTGGCATGGTCAGGAGGAATCAAAATTCTCAAATTTTCATACACGAGCACAGGGTCCTTAATTCAGCTTACATATCCTCTATACCTCACTGAGGCTGATGAAGTTCCTTGATATACCACAGCTTATCTATACTTCATGAGTCAGATACCAAAATTAATGTAAAAGCAGACCAGCCGTAGCATCTTGGGTATAATTATCATCCACAGCAACAAGGAGTCTGTGAGTATTTACGTTAAGAGGTAGTCTACTTTAGCAATCACCGCTAAGATATCATCAATTAGCTGAGCTCGCGTCAACATTTTTACTTCCTTTATCATTACATTAAAATCAACAAAGAATTTTTAAAAGAAAAGTCCCTGACAACATTTTCTTACCATACAGGGGAGCTCTCACTGACACCATTCTCCCTCTCTTCCTACCATACATTCACGCACCCTCCCTCAAAAAAAAAAAAAAAAAAAAGTAAAAGAAAAAAAATGCATCCTTTTCTCTCCTTGCCAGACATACTCCGTCCCCGCTGTTCCCTTCCAAAGCCTGCCCCTCGTATCATCCAGAACAGCAGCTGCCAGCGAGGGGTCTGTCTGTGCCTTTTGTTGCAGTCCTGCCTACCTTTTCTATAGTTGTGCACCATGCCAGGCCGAGTGTGTGGAGGGGATGCCGCCTAAGAGAGGGTGAGGATGGATGCCGTGTGTAGGTGGAGCGGGTGAGTGGGTGAGTACGTGAGGGGACAGTCAGTGTGCAGGAAGGGAATTTTTGTGAACGGTCTATCATACGTGCACATATCTCATTCTCTCATGTCTTCCTATTCCTTGTTGGTGTGTGTGTGTGTGTGTGTGTGTGTGTGTGTGTGTGTGTGTGTGTGTGTGTGTGTGTGTGTGTGTGTGTGTGTGTG
>JAWZYT010003209.1:37500-63155 GCA_034508575.1 Petrolisthes manimaculis | reverse complement strand
CTAACATTCCTGCAAAGATCATTCATAAATATTTTAGGATGTACTATCTTTAGCCTTCTCATCCTCCCAATGTGTGTGTGTGTGTGTGTGTGTGTGTGTGTGTGTGTTCTCGACGCAGCTTGGTAGATATATAGACAGTCCGACTAAGAGGTGGGCCACGGTAAAAAAAATAAAAAATAAAAAAAAAAATAAAGGACATAATTTTCCCATTATTATTATTATTATTATTATTATTATTATTATTATTATTATTATTATTATTATTATTATTATTATTATTATTATTATTATTATTATTATTATTATTATTATTATTATTATTATTATTATTATTATTATTATTCGTTCATTTTGTTACTGGGTCTTGCTTATTTCTTTTCAGTGCTTCCTCCTTTCATTCCTTTCCTTCCTTCCTTCTCCGAGTTGACCAGTTGTGTATAAAGCGACACCTAACGACGTGTCCACAAACGTTTCTTTACTTCCTTCTTCTCTTTAATGACCAAAATAACGACACCAGCTAATAAGGCTCACTGGTCGGTAGAGGTATCCATCTTCAAAGGCATCTATCTTCTATGTTTACACGTGTATGAAAATTGGAGGCTTCTGATTACCTCTGACTATGCCACGAAACAAGCTCCTTCTCTATAGGTAGTGTTTCGTGGCAATATTTGGAGGACTCATCTACCTCCAATTTTCTGACAACAACATAGGGTCCCTTAACGGCTCAGCTGCTGATTGCTTCCGCTCGTGTATAGGCTTTTGTCGAAAATTGAGAGAGAGAGAGAGAGAGAGAGAGAGAGAGAGAGAGAGAGAGAGAGAGAGAGAGAGAGAGAGAGAGAGAGAGATTTTTTCCTCAATACCTCCTCTTTCTTCCCTCTCCATCCCTTCCCCTTCTCTCCCTCTCTGTGAGTCTACATACTCAAACTCTGAACCCTTGATAAACAGGCGTTGGCAGTGCTGAGTGTACCGCGAAATTCAGTCCGGAACTGTACCAACACAAATTTCCCCCTTTAAATGGACATCACAGGGAACGATAAAAAAAAAAAAAAAAAAAAAAAAAAAAAAAAAAAAAAAAAACAGACAGTCAGACTAAGAAGGGGTGGAAGAGATTGGAATTATTGCAGACAGTCTCAAGTAACACCGACATTCCAGGCACAGTACGTATAGGAGGGGTTGGAAGAGATTGGATTTATTGCAGACAGTCTCCAGTAACAACAACGACATTCCAGACACAGACAGTCAGACTAAGAGGGGTTGGAAGAGATTGGAATTATTGCAGACAGTCTCCAGTAACAACAACGACATTCCAGACACAGACAGTCAGACTAAGAGGGGTTGGAAGAGGGTCGAATTATTGCAGACAGTCTCCATTAACAACACCGACATTCCAGGCAAAGTACGTGTAGGAGGGGGGGGGAGGGGTGACTGGAAGGGGGGTTTGTGGCGCCACGTGAGAGGGTCGTTTGCGTCAAGGTATTAATGAGGCGTCGGCGTCATACCTCCGTTCCGTGGCTCCCGACAGACTGGGCCCGCATGCCGCCGCGTCCCTCTCTCTCTGACTCACACACACATACATACATACATATATACATACATACATATATACATACATACATATATACATACATACATATATACATACATACATACACACATTCACGCTCTCACACTCACTAACTCCCTCCCTCCCTCCCTGACTCACTCACACACACACACACACACACACTCACTCACTCACCTACTCTCAAACTCACTCACTCACTCCGTCTCCCTCCCTCCCTGACACACACACACACACACACACACACACACACACTCCTTATCCAGGGGCGCCAAGCCGTGACGGGCCCCTACCCAACCCACCAACCCACCAACCTGGCGCCACACACAACACAAACGAAAACGACTTATACACCAAAATCAATGATGCTTATTTTTTTATGGGGGTAGTTAAACATCAGACAGACCATTACGTTTTTATTGTGTGCTAACTATACATGAGGTACAACACAACGTATGTATACACAGTTCTCTAATACAACACAAAGTCATAATGTATACACAGTTCTCTAATACAACACAGTCATAATGTATACACAGTTCTCTAATACAAAACTCTAATGTATGTTTCATTACGTACACTACAAACACTTGATGAAAAAAATATAACCCATGAATGTATATGTAGAGGAGAACGAGATTGAAAACAACAATAGAAGCTGCTGTAAAAGTCACTATATAACCCATGAATGTATATGTAGAGGAGAACGACGAGTGACACATTACAGGAGAGCAAGACGAGACAGTGAATCAGTCTGAAGGCAGCAAGTGGCGGGACAGAGTGGGAAGGCCAAGAGGTGAATCAGGAACCAGGCGCCATAAGAGGTGATTCAGGACTATCAGGAGCTCGGCGCCACACACCTGGACACACACACACACACGGACGCCTGGACACACACACACACGGACGCCTGGACACACACACACACACACACAGACGCCTGGACACACACACACACACACACACAGACGCCTGGACACACACACACACACACACACAGGCGCCTGGACACACACACACACACATACACGCGCGCCAGGCACCGAGTCATGCTGGTTGGGGAATGGAGGGAAATGCTCTGAAATACACTAACCTAATTGAACGCTATCATTTCTTATACACTATTAAGATGGGATTATCATTTTGGTACAGTTGGACACATGAATGGGTGTAATAGCGTTTTCATAGTTCATCTGTGTATGTGTGTGTGTGTACTATGGTAAGTAGGTTTTCTGTGTGTGTATACCAGTGTGCAGAATGTATGTACTAGTTTCCTGTGTGTGTGTGTGTGTGTACAGTAGAAGGAAGGGGCAATATCGATCACATAAGTACTGGACCTGTGAGTCAGTGTGTCGAATCCCCAACACAGCCACCACAACAACACAGACAGACAAACAGCCAACACAGCCACCAACACAACACAACACAGCCAGTCAGCCAACACAGACAGACAAACAGCCACCAACACAACCAACTAATTAGGTGGGGGTGAATTAATTAAGGGGGTGCAGGAATCGGGGGACAGGGTTGGGGGGTGCGGGACTAGGAATAGGGGGACAAGCTTGACCCCTACACCCACACCTCCCAAACCCCTCCAAGCCTGTCCCCCAATTCCCGCACCCCCAATTCCCGCACCCCCTTAAATATAATAGTTTACCCCTAATACATACACCAGGGCACAACATTTAGTTTTCTTTGCTCGAAGTTATTATACTCATAGAAAATATATTTTAGGAGTAACATTTATATAGATATTTACTAAGTTTTTAGCTAAGACTATTTTCTACCTAAATTACCCCTTTATTTAGACCATTCTACAAAAATGCAATAATTCTTTCAATAAATACCAAAATTCTTCCTTTTAATTAAGCACCGTGGAATAAAATAAAAGAATTGTGGTTCATTTCTCTATACAGTTATTTTAGAATCTTTGTTCCTGAAGATAACAGTTGAACAAAGTTTTTCCCCGTCTTGATCAATTATATTCATCATTGCAAATTACAACTTTATATCTAACTTATTATATCCCTTCTTTTGCACACATTATTATTATTATTATTATTATTATTATTATTATTATTATTATTATTATTATTTATTATTATTATTTATTATTTGTCTTTATCATTATTATTATTTGCCTTTATCATTATTATTATTATTTCTTTCTCATTTATGTCTTTATCATTATTATTTGTCTTATTTCTTATTTATCCAAGAACATAATATTTAATGATGAACAAACCCTACCTGTATACAAGTATTAAACACGTTTATTTTATTGCTAACAGAGCTATTTGGTATTAATCAATTCTTGAATAATAAATAATATCCATGGATGCATCGAAATTTATTTAAGTTGAACACAATAGATTACCTTTATCAAGTTGAGGTGATTCAATTTCTACTGATGGGTTTAGAAAAGTGTTTGTCATCTATTTTGCAGTCAATAAAAAACTGTGGTCATATTTTGTTACAACTCTCGTGGCTGGTCAAATGTCCTACACACACACACACACACACACACAAACAACTCTTTGGTTCACACACACACAACTCATTGGTACACACACACAACTCACTGATTCACACACACACACAAAACTCATTGGTCTACACACACAACTCACTGATTCACACACACACACAACTCACTGATTCACACACACACACACACACACACGCACACACACACACACACACACACAGACAGACTTAATGACGATGCTACACATAACACATTACTCTGATCTCTAATTTACACTGCATTAAAAAGCAGAGGGGGGAAATGAATGGATAATATCACACATTACTGCCAACACCGGGACACAAAGGCGAGGGCAGTAATAGTTTAAAGTGGATATAGATTTAATCCATGAAAGGGTACGAACAATTTGCTTAATTACATATCATGAGGGGGTGTGTAGCCGCAGCCAACCCACCACCAACCCACCATCCCACCAACCCCACCCCACCACACACCAACCCACCACTACTACCACCACCACTGCCCTCCTCTCTGGAATATCTCTGCTCTCATCACTTCTCATAGCATCACCACTACTCACACCACCATCACCATCATCATCACCACCATCATCACCACTACCACTGCCCTCCTCTCTGGAATATCTCTGCTTTCATCACTTCTCAAAGCATCACCACTACTCACACCACACCATCATCACCACCATCATCATCACTACCACTGTCCTCCCCTCTGGAATATCTTTGCTCTCATCACTTCTCAAAGCATCACCACTACTCACACCATCACCACCATCACCACCATCACCATGTCCTTCATTAACTGAGGGAAATATTCTTACCTTATCCAGACTAATTAAATGTCGTAACTATAGTACTTCTGGAGCAACTGAATCCTCCAAACTATTCCAAGAAACAGAACAACACCCTTATTTTTGCTCTTCTGGTCCTGTTTCCTGGCATACTTTGGAGGAATCGAGGCACTCCAATATACCAAAAGTGAATTACCCCTTTAATTACTACTTATATGGATTTCCTCAAACTATACCAAGAAACAGACAGATACTCCCATTTATAACATTGATGGTATGTCTGTTTTCTGATATACTTAGGAGGAATCAGTAGCCATCTAATTGACCATCAAAAGAATAAAATTAATCTCCCCTCAGAGGAATTCACTGGCTGACGAAATAACGAATTGACGAGTTGTTGTCTTCATGAAACAGACGAATATTTTCTTTTTTACACGAGTAGCTGATCGTTTTTGTTTATTGTTTAGTTTAAAACAGATAAATATTTACTTTTTTACACGAGTAGCTGATCGTTTTTGTTTATTGTTTAGTTTAAAACAGATAGATATTTTCTTGTTTACACGAGTAGCTGATCTGTTTTATTTATTGCTTAGTTAAAACAGATAGATATTTTCTTGTTTACACGAGAAGCTGATCTATTTTGTTTATTGTTTAGTTTGAAGAAATGATCAGTAACCTTATCCAAGTTTAGAGCTGTCTTAAGATATGTACAGTCGTGGCCTATAGTCCTTGACCACAGAGGGTGTAATGGGAAGTCTGCTTGTTCAAGGATTATTTATTATGTGCCGCAACTGTACACTCAGAAATTAATTAATGTGATGTTTACCAAGATAAAGTCATCACTGCTGTTTTTATCTGCACTGAAATGGAACAGTTTTTATTTTTATAGAGATTTGATGTACACTTGACCAAATATATTCTTACACAGACTATATGGAAAGAGAGGTCAATATTCTGGAAGTGTGTACGAATTCTTTTGACAAATAATTCAGTAATATTTTCCTATAAATCTGTATAAGACATAAACTAACCTGAGCCCTTCCTTCCTCCCTTCCTCCATTCCATCCTCTCTTCCTTCCTTCCTTCCTTCCTTCCTCCATTCCATCCTCTCTTCCTTCCTTCCTTCCTTCCTCCTTTCCTTCCATCCTCTCTTCCTTCCTTCCTTCCTTCCTCCTTTCCTTCCTCTCTTCCTTCCTTCCTTCCTCCTTTCCTTCCTCTCTTCCTTCCTTCCTCCCTCCATTCCATCCTCTCTTCCTTCCTTCCTCCCTCCCTTCCTGCCTCTCTTCTTTCCTTCCTTCCTCCTTTCCTGCCTCTCTTAGTCTAGAGTGTACAGTATAAGATAAATATATATATGTATGTATGTATGTATGGGAAAGAAAACTCCATGTAAAGCAGTTGTAGTGGCAGAAGTGGAGGAGGGCCTGAAGGAGGGAGCCTGAACCGTGCCTCAATGTGAACTCCACCCTTCCCTTCCCTTCCCTTCCCTTCCCTTCCCTTCCCTTCCCTTCCCTTCCTCCTCTATAACGCCCTCGGCTTCTCCCCCTCCTCAATCCTCGCCCTGATCCCTCTGTGTCGCCTCTTCTCTTGTTATTTAATCACCCTCTTATTTACTCTATCCAATGCTTGATCTCCTGAGCTGGCGTCCTTCAGAACAAATATCCTGGCCCTGCCCCTGACACCCTCTCAGCCGCTCCCCGCTCCTCAAGTATGCTGCTCCCCTCACATATACTTAATACTCTCCTGTTATCACCCTGGGCCCTTTGCCTCTCCAGGACCTCGAAATTAAACTCCCCTTTTCATTCTTCACGCGACGCCCTCCTCTTCTTGTCTCTGCATGTTAGGGTCTCAGTCACAGCCTCTATGTGTTTCATTAATCCCATGCAACACCTGTACAACACCTGCTTCACCTCACTAGTTGCTACCTATACCTATATACACCTGTGCTACACTTGTCTCAGTAGGATACCCTTTTATTGTCTTTTTTTTTTTTTTTTTTTTTTCCCACGAGTCCCAACATGCATCTTTCGTTCTGCTGATGATTCATGTAAGTTTCTGAATCCATTGTTAGTTGATATTATATTGTGGTTTATATCTTCTATGTTCTACCATTTTTGGATTTAGGTACAGCCACTATGTTAGTTGATATTATATTGTGGTTTGTATCTTCTATGTTCTACCATTTTTGGATTTAGGTACAGCCACTATTAAATAATCACCTACACTTTCCTTCCATCGTGAAAATCAACCATTATTATATCAAAGTACAATTCTACATGCAACACCTTACGTCAACTCGACCCCCTCAACTATTATTATAATGAGGTGCTGCAAGATCATACACGTGTTGTTGTTGTTGTTGTTTATTACCAAGGTATTTACTACGATGGAAGGAAAGTGTTGGTGGATATATATTTGTTTGTGGCGATCGAAGGAGAGTGTTGGTGGATATATATTTGTTTGTGGTTGTACTCCATTAACTCTCCAAATGTAACTCTGAAACTCGACTTCGTGTGGCCCAAAGCGAGACAGAATAAAAATCCAGATGTCTTGCCTGTGTTTTCCTTCCCACACTCGTCACAGGTAACAGAGGATTATATAATTAAGGGGAGATTATATTGTTGGTGTGAATTGGTAGGTCTCTGATTCCTCCACAAAACAATACCACCAAACAGATCCCCAATTATGGAGCACCCTGATTTCTCCAATGTATGCTAGGAAACAGAAAGAACCCTATTAATAAAAGTATACTGGTATATATAGCCTGTTGCTTGGAATGGTTTGGTGGAATCAGTTGCTCCAGATTTACCTACACTGTAAAAAGTAGAAGGCAAAAGTAGTATAAATAGAAAATTGGAGGTTAGCGAGTCCTTCAAACATTGCCACGAAACACACAACAGAAATAACAGATATATGAAGGTGATAAATGGGATTGTAAGGGTTTTAATTCCACACACGTTATGTAAGTTGACATAAATAACAGCTAAATAAAAGATGATGAATGGGTTTGTAATGTTTTTAATTCAGTAGCAGAGATCACACTGAAAAATTATTAATGTAGTCTGAAATATGAAGCACAAGTGGTGTCTGTATGTCTGTATGTATGTATGTATGTATGTCTGTCTGTCTGTATGTATATCGGGTTAGATTGCAGCTTATCTTAAAACACCTGTGGAACTGAATATACTGTAAATCAGGTTTCACACACACACACACACACACACACACACACACACACACACACACACACACACACACACACACACACATACACATACACACACACACACACACACACACACACACACACACACACACACACACACACACACACACACACACACACACACACACACACACACACGCACACACACGCACACATGCATACACACTCACACACACACACTCCCACCTCACTGCTGTCTCCTTCACCATACTTTCTCCCACTCCCTCCCTCTTCGTTTTAGTTTCTCTCACTATCCTCTCACTTTTCTCCCTCCTCCCCCACCCTCTAACCTCCCCTCTCCCCTGTACGAGTTCTCTTTCCCTCTCCTCTCCCCTACGAGTCCTCTCTCTCCCCTCTCCCCTACGAGTCCTCTCTCTCCCCTCTCCCCTACGAGTCCTCTATCTCCCCTCTCTTCTCCCCTCTCCCATACGAGTCGCCTCTCTTCTCCCCTCTCCTCTCTCCACTACAAGTCCCTCTAACCTCCCCTCTCCCTTACCAGTCCCCTCTCTTCTCCCCTCTCCCCAGTACGTTTCCCCTCTCTTCTCCCCTCTCCCCTCTCCCCAGTACGTTTCCCCTCTCTTCTCCCCTCTCATCTCCCCTCTGCCCTGTACGAGTTCTCTTTCCGTACCCTCACTTGCAGCCTCTCACGTCTGGCAATTAGTATTCCTTTTGTGTGACGCCTCCCACCTCTACCCTGCCATCCGGACTGAATAAGCTGCTCTTAATATTGCTACCCATGCATCCCTTTCATCTGACCCTGCTTCCTGGCCTCTGTGTACTCTCTTCTCACCTTCCCTTCCCCTTCCCTTCTCTTCCCTTTCCCTTTCCTTCCCTTTCTCTTTCTCTTCCCTTCCTCTACCTACTTTCACTCTTCTCACCTTCCCTTCCCTTCCCCTTCCCCTCCCTTTCTCTTCCCCTTCCCTTTCTCTTCCCCTTCCCTTTCCTTGCCTACTTGCACTCGCTTCTTTATTCCCCTTTTGCCACCGACTGTACATCCACAATCAAATATCCACCCACACTATCCTTCCATCGTAGTAAATATCTTGGTAATAAAGAACAACACGTATGAATTTGCACCACCTCATGATAATAATAATTGAATAGGTTGAGTTGATGTAAGGTGTTGTTGTATGATAATATTTTGATATGATACTGATTTATTTGTACGATAAAAGGAAAGTGTGGGTGGTTATTATTTTGATTGTGGCTGTACAATTGGACACAGGAATTCGTGGTACAGCCCAAGTGAAAGATGGTCAATTTCTCCCAGTATCAAATTCCTTATTGGTGCCAAATAGGAGACAGTTCTTCCTTCAATTACTAGTATAATTTTCATATCTCTTTCCTCATCTTTATTCCATTTTTTTCCTCTTTCCTTCCTTTTTCCCTCCCTTTTCTCCCTTTTCCTTTTTCCTACCATTTATCATTCCTTTCCTTCATTTTCTTTCCCTTCCTTTTTATCACCCTTTTTCCTCCTATCCCTCCCTTTCCTCACATTTCCTCCATTTCCTTCCTTTACTCCTTTTCCTTCCTTTTTACAACATATTTTCCTTCATTTCCTCCATTTCCTCCTTCTTTCCTCCTTTGTGTCTCCTTTTTCTCCTCCTTTTCCTCCCTTTCCTCTCCCTTTCCTTCGTTTCCTCTCCCTTTCCTTCGTTTCCTCTCTCTTTCCTTCTTTTTTTATTTCCTTTTCGTGTAAATTAAAAGTTTTTCTTCCCCTTCTCTCTCTCTCTCTCTCTCTCTCTCTCTCTCTCTTTCTCTCTCTCTCTCTTTCTCTCTCTCTCTCTCTCTCTCTCTCTCTCTCTCTCTCTCTCTCTCACTTATTCATGTGGTTAGTGACTCGCTGCAGAAGACCCAATCATGTCAGAGCAGTGTGTGCGTGTGTGTGTGTGTGTGTGTGTGTGTGTAATTGAGAGAGAGAGAGAGAGTGAGAGAGGAAGTTTGTGTGTGTGTGTGTGTGTGTGTGTGTGTTTCTCTGTGTGACTGACTGTGTGTGTTTCTCTGTGTGACTGTGACTGTGTCTGTGTATGTGTGTTTCTCTGTGTGACTGTGACTGTGTGTGTGTATGTGTGTTCCTCTGTGTGACTGTGTGTGTGTGTGTGCATCCTATACTCCAAGCACAGACACTGGCAACAATGTAAAATAAATGACATCCACTGAGTTGTAATCTCTGGCCTTAATACTAATAATCTCATTTCTTTTCCCACCTGCTTCCATTGATACTCGGTAGTTTTTTTTTTTTTTTTTTTTTTTTTTTTTTTTTTTTTTTTTTTCCTCACTTGAATTATTACATTGCCTGGGTGGTATTCAGTGACGTTAATAACTTTACACACACAGACGCTATTTATGAATAAGAATGATAATTTGGTTTGGGTTTGGTGGGATCACAGGCATATTTATTTACACACACACATTATTTATGAATATGAATGATAATTAGATTTGGGTTGGTAAATTAATATTAACACATTGTCGCCCCCTCTGATTAAACAATGCACATCTAAGTCATATTAACACACAAACATTATTTATGAATAAGAATGATAATTAAGTTTGAGTTGCTGAGATCACAGTCATATTTACACACAAAGCAAATCGAAATCTAAAAAAAATATTAGTTAAAAATAAAATAGTCTATCCCGTATAATATAAGACACATTATTTGTTAAGAATGATAATTTGGTTTGGGTTGTGGTCATTTTAACTTATTGTCTCCCCTTCTGAATTAACTTTATACAAATGGGGTCAAAATTATAGTGTTGTATAATATTCACTTCAGTTTGTCTCTATGAATAACTTTACACATTATATACACTATTTATTTATATACGAGAATAATGAACAACGCACAATACTCGTAATCAAAGTTTATATTTCATAAAAAAAATAAAAATAATAATACACAATAAAAAAATAATCAAAGTTTGTATCATTTCATCACATTCACTTAATGTACACTATTTATATATGAGAATAATAAACAACACATTGCACAATACTCTTAAATCATAATCAAAGTTTGTATCATTTCATCATATTTACTTCATCTTGTGTCCATGAATTATAATTAATTTTGTAAACTATTTTATATAAGATTTTTTTTTTTTTTTTTTGGGGGGGGGGGGGTTAATACAATATCTGAATGAACAATACACAATACTCTTAAATCATAATCAAAGTTTGTATTAGTTTATCATATTTACTTCAGGTTGTGTCCATGAATTATAAAGCTCATGTGTACACTATTAATTTATATATACTCTTAATCATAATCAAAGTTTGTATCATTTTATTATAGTCACTTCAGGTTGTGTCCATGAATTCTAAAGCACTATTAATTTATATATACTCTTAATCATAATCAAAGTGTGTATTATTTCATTATAGTCACTTCAGGTTTTGTGTTCATGAATTTTACATCTCATGTGTACACTGGAGTGCCTGAAACATGATACACCTGACCAGGGATGAGTTGTGTCCAGTTGACGTCAGCCTTACCTAACACAACCCGAGGTACGACAATGTTAAGGGGGTGTGGGAGTAGGGGGACAGGCTTGGGAAGGGTGTGGGAGGGGTTTGAGGGGTGCGGGAATAGGGGGACAGGCTTGGGAGGGGTGGGGTGAGTTTGAGGGGTGCGGGAATAGGGGGACAGGCTTGGGAGGGGCGTGGGGGAGGGGTTTGAGGGGTGCGGGAATAGGAGGACAGGCTTGGGGGGGGATTTGGGTGGATTAGGAGGAATCAGTAACGTTGCAAATCACCAACAACAAGATTAGATAGTAATAATCAGTAGAAGCGCTGCAAATCAACAACAATCACCAACAGGAAGAGATAATAAGAATCAGTAGAAGCGCTGCAAATCACCAACAAACACCACCACCAACAAGAAGATATAATAAGAATCAGTAGAAGCGTCGCAAATCACCAACAATCACCAACAGGAAGAGATAATAAGAATCGGTAGAAGCGCTGCAAATCACCAACAAACACCACCAACAACAAGAAGAGATAATAAGAATCGGTAGAAGTGTTGCAAATCACCAAACGACAAGAGCCTCGAATCGCCTCCTCTTTATTCATGCACACACACCTCTGTATCTCTAATGCTGTACAAGGCGACGGCCCCATAAAACCGTGTTGTTGTTCACTGGTGGTGGTGGTGGTGGTGTCATGCAACGTTCACTGGTGTTATTCTTTAATGGGGATGAGAGGGGGAGAAGTCGGATTATGGACGGGTTGAGGCCAGGTCGCTCCACCACGACCACCAGGGAGGGAGGGGGTCGACTTGGGTGTGTCTGTCTGTAGTTCTCTCTCTCTCTCTCTCTCTCTCTCTCTCTCTCTCTCTGTCGCACCACCAGGAAGGGAGGGAGGGAGGGGGTCGTCTTGGGTGTGTCTGTCTGTAGTTGTGTTTGTGTGTGTCTCTCTCTCTGTCTGTCGTCTCTTTTCCCTCTCTTGTTTTTCTCTTCCCCAGCATATCTCTCTATCTTCCCACCTCTCTCTCTCTCTCTCTCTCTCTCTCTCTCTCTCTCTCTCTTCACAAAATAAGAGAGATAGATAGATAGATAGAGTGTGTGTGTGTGTGTGTTTATGAGTGTGTGTGTATGGGAAAGAGAGAGAGAGAAAGAGAGTGTGGGTGTGTAGTGTGTATGAGTGTGTGTGTATGACAGAGAGAGAGAGAGAGAGAGAGAGAGAGAGAGAGAGAGAGAGAGAGAAAGAGAGAGAGAAACACCAGCATCCCCAGGAGAGGCCAGAGGGGAAGGTAGGCAGGCAGCTCAGGCAGCCTTGGGGAACTGGTGGGTGGGGGGAGGGGGAGGGAGTAAGGTGGGATAGGGTGAGGGAGGGAGTAAGGTGGGATAGGGTGAGGGGGGGAGGGAGTAAGGTGGGATAGGGTGGGAGGGGGAGGGAGGGAGTAAGGTGGGATAGGGTGGTGGTGGGGGAGACCTTTCAACCAACCAACCAACCAACCAAACCTCCTTCAAACTCTGGCAGGAAACAACAAAACAAAATCCCTCCCTCTGTCTGTAGCATTGATACTTGGAGATGTGTTATGTAAAGAGACCACTGATTCCTCCACAAGACCACTGATTCCTCCACAAGACCACTGATTCCTCCACAAGACCATATAATTTTCCATATATATATTCTAACACACACACACACACTAATTTAACTGATGAAGAGAAATTTTTTTTGTGTGGGGGTGATATCTTTACGAGCCTTGTTTGTTATTTATTTATAAGTCAGTGTGTATGAAACTCGGTGTTGCTGATGGACCAAACTATTTCATTATACTTTCATCTCAAGGTCATCGATGCAGCAGAAGTCAGGGAATGGAAGCAAGAGAACTATTAGGCTTTGACTCATTGTATTATATTATATACCAAGGTCCAGGGATTATATTATGTGCTTTGTGTGTGTGTGTGTGTTTGACTAGGGTTGCCGATGTGTGTAGGTGTGTTGGGTGTGTCGTGTATGAGAGAGAGAGAGAGAGAGAGAGAGAAAGAGAGAGAGAGAGAATATGTTATGTGTGTGCGTCCTCAGTATCCTATCCTCTCCTGCTATGCTACCTTTATTATTATAACATTATAATTATTGCATCTTTTGTTTATGTAGGCTATTAATGTCGACCATTGATCAAATGCAACACGTTTATTTATATCCAAAATAATAGTAGTTTAATTCTTACGTTAGCCTACTTCCATAAAAACATTGGTGATATTTCACTAAACAGAAAATGGGAAATCCTCCTTCCTTCCCGGATGTATGTCATGCGCAGTGAAGGTGAAAAATGGTACGCCTTTGGAGAAACCTAAGTTTATCCCTGGAACTAGTTTTTGTCACTCGGAGCTTAATTAATGAAGTGTTACTCTTTATCGTTTTGTATTTGCTTTCACTTTTGTATACATATATATATCTTATCTTTTTTATTTGAGTGTTGCATCATAATAATATAAGTTAATAATTATACGACTTGGCTACTGTATCCCTGTTCAGCTGATTCCCTGTATGTGTGTATGAGTTGCACCTGACTGACTGAAACATATCCCTGATCATCTCAACCCACAGCCAGAACGAATCAAAACTCCTTCTTGTGAAATCTTTAGTTCTGATTGGTTCGTTGTTCTATTAGCTAGGCTCCACCATGAGACAGACGGCAAGGAGGAATAGACTAGGATGTTAGTTTTTGGTTTAGATTCAGTGTGTGCGTGACTTTTAAGGAGTGTGTGTGTGTCCGGCTTGCATAGAGAGATTAACTTAATTCTGGAGCAACTGAATCTTCCTAACTATTCCAAGCAACAGAACACCATTATATTTGTTCTTCGTGTCCTGTTTCCTGGCATACTTTGGAGGAATCAAGACACTCCAATATTACAAAAACGAATTACAGATTCCTCCTAACAATACCAGAAATACTCCTTCAATGGTACTACTAATACGTGATCTGTTTCTTGGAATAGTTTGGAGGAATCATAAGACCTTCCAATTCATCAACAATAGAATCTCCCCTTAATTAAGTACCGTATAAAATTAATTATATAGTATTACAAACCCTAGGAATGTGTCTTGGTAATGCACCATATAATAATTATTCGTTCGATATCGGAAATTTAATTAACGACTTGTCTGGTGGCGTGCGATAGTTTGAAGATGAAGCCTAATTACAGTGTTTCTGCTTATAGTGAACATTGTGATGGCTGTGTGTTGCTAGATAAAATAATAGTGTTTTGTGTTGCTAGATAATATAATAGTGTTTTGTGTGGCGTGCCTTGACTACGAAATTACTAGTCGAACTTGTAGTAATGGTTTGAAGTACAGTGTTTCTACCGAGAGCGAAAGTTATGGCTGTGTGTTGCTAGTTAGAATAATAGTGTTTGTGGCTTTTCTTGGCTACTTAATTACTAGTTGAACCTCTAGTAATGATTTGAAAACTGAACTTACGTGTAGTGTTGCTATCAGTGGTGAAAATTTGCAGTGTTACTACCAATAGTGAAAGTTGTGGTTGTGTGTTGCGAGATAGAAAAAATGGTAAAGGTTTGGTTGTGTGTTGTGTGATAGAAAAAATTGTAACGTTAATGTTGTGGTTGTGAAATAGAAAAAATTGTTACGTTGTGGTTGTGTGTTGCGAGATAGAAAAAATTGTAACGTTAATGTTGTGGTTGTGAGATAGAAAAAATTGTTACGTTGTGGTTGTGTTTTGTGAGATAGAAAAAATTGTTACGTTGAGGTTGTGTGATAGAAAAAATGGTAATGTTGTGTCTGGCTTAACTTGCCTTGACGACTAGGCTACATTATTTTCTACTCGAACTTCTTGTATCTACAGGTGAGATTTGTCCCAGCCTGGAGTAGGAGGACTAATGCTGTATATTTACGAGGATTGGTAACATCACCTGAGGCCTATGATTTGGTGAGTACAAACAATAGTGACGTTTTGCTTATGATCGTTTGCAAGTTGCTTATGATCGTTTGCAAGTAGAGAATCCTATACTGAAAAAATGGTTCAGTTGTTGGTGTTGATGTCTTATGTGAATCGATTTGTTTGGTACCAATATCTAAGTTAGCAATAATTTCACTGCTTAATATTATGTAGTGTTGATTAGGCTTATTGGTAATAATACAATTAATACTCTAAACCTGTTCCATTATTATTATTTGTACTAATCATTATAATCAATTAGATAGGCTATGTTCCTTTCTGTTAATGTTGTGTTTGTCTACCATAAACATTGCCATGAAAAAAAAAAGTTTGTCTGCGGATTCACGTCAATTGTCAAGGCTGCCTGCTTCAAATCATGGGTTTAGTGGGATAGGCATTGTGTTGCACGACTGGAGCTCCTTTATTCCTCCAAAGGACCAGATAAGGAAAGTTAATGGTGGCCTGTTGCTTGAAAGAGTTCGGAGGAATCATTTGCTTCAGATTTACCAACACTGTATGTAGTACCATCCCTTTAAGTTTAATTGCAAGATAAGTAAGGTTTTTAATTCAGTAGCAGTGAATGAATTATGAGTGAATTATGAGTGACTGAGGAGTATGGTGAGTAAGTGAGGAGTTATGTGAGTGGAATTACGAGTTTTGTGAGTAAGTGAGGAGTTATGTGAGTGGAATTACGAGTTTTGTGAGTGAGTGAGGAGTTATGTGAGTGGAATTACGAGTTTTGTGAGTGAGTGAGGAGTTATGTGAGTGGAATTACGAGTTTTGTGAGTGAGTGAGGAGTTATGTGAGTGGAATTACGAGTTTTGTAAGTGAGTGAGGAGTTATGTGAGTGGAATTACGAGTTTTGTGAGTGAGTGAGGAGTTATGTGAGTGGAATTACGAGTTTTGTGAGTGAGTGAGGAGTTATGTGAGTGGAATTACGAGTTTTGTGAGTGATTGAGTGCAAGGGGGGAGTGGGAGGGGGGCCAGGACTGACTTGGGCTACCGCTACTCGTGCATGCCTTCAAACGAGGGGGAGCAAGTGCAAGTATTTGAGAGGTTGACGGTGTTCGGCCCAAGTGAGGGGAGAGAGAGAGAGAGAGAGAGAGAGAGAGAGAGAGAGAGAGAGAGAGAGTGTGTGTGTGTGTGTGTGTGTGTGTGTGTGTGAGTGAGAAGGGGGTGCGAAAGAGAGTGCGAGAAAGTGAGAGGGAGTGAGTGAGTTTGTGTGTGTGTGAGAGAAGGGGGTACGAGAAAGTGAGAGGGAGGGAGTGAGTGAGTGAGTTTGTGTGTATGTGAAGGAGAGGGAGAAGAGAAAGTGAGAGAGGGAGTGAGTTTGTGTGTATGTGAAGGAGAGGGAGAAGAGGAAGAGAGAAAGTGAGAGAGATAGAGAGAGAGAAGGGGGTGCGAGGGGGAAATTTTTACCGTGGAGGCGGACAAAGGTATTTTAGAGTTTCACAACAGACGGTGAGGGGAGGGGAAACTTTTTTCCTGAGTTGTTAACCGGTGTGTTGTGAGGGGAACAGAGCGTGGGAATCGGCTTAGCTGGCCTTCCCCTCGTCCCCCGGGGCCCCGCCAGATGAATTGTGACCCCCCCCCCGCCCCCCCGGCCTTTGTGCCAACACGTACCCCCTCACTAACCGGTTTTGACAAGCTGGTTTTCTGAAAGTGTGGTGGACTGTTGCTCTGACAATGGCTTAGCTCCCAGTGTTTTAATCGATTCCCTCTACACACACACACACACACAAGCCTCAGGACACGACCATGTAGCCTATGCAGCCTCCAAGTATTCTGCAGATACTGTATGTGTGTGTGTGTGTGGCTAAAAGTGAGTGTAATTGAGTGGGGCGTAGGAGAAGGAGGAAGGATGGAAGCAACACAACTTGACCAAGAAGTATATCAATCTCACCCGAGAGTAGAAATATTTTATGGAGCAACAGAGGTGAAGAGGAGGAGGAGGGGACAGAGAAAGGGGAGGAAAAAGAAGAGGAGGAGCAGGAGGGAGCAGAGAAAGGGGAAAAATAAGAGGAGGAGGAGGAGGAAACAGAGAAAGGGGAGGAGGAGGACGAGGGAACAGAGAATGGGGAGGAAGAAGAGGAGGAGAAGGAGGGAAGAGAGGAGATAGAAGGTGGTGGAGGAGAGGAGGGAGCATCAGAGGGGAGGTCGAGTTTTGGTGTGTCAGGTAGAGAGAGAGAGAGAGAAAGAGAGGGGAGAGATCCGACTGGCCATGGAGGGAAAAGGAGGGAGGATTGTGTCGACAGAAGAAGGGAGGGAGGTGTCGAGGGAGTGGGAGACAGACGTGTACTGCAGAGGGGAACACGGATGTATTTACAGAAAAGAAGAACGTGGACAGGGGACTTGAAATGTGATGCTGCAAAAGGGACAATATAATTTCTCAACCTTTTGGCAACAACATGTAAACAAAAACTAGGAATTCTGCTGATCACTGAAGCCTCGGTGATCACTTGACTCTCATAAAAAAAAGAAGTTTATATAGTATTAGCCTTAAATGGACTTCTATTTCTTTTTGCTTTGACTTTAAAGACAGAGTTTAATGTCAAATAATTTAAGGGATTTTCCAAGTTACTGTTTGCAAGTACCTATGTAAAATATTGATACTAATCTTACTATCAGACTTTTAAAACATTTGAGGGCCCTTACTGGAGCTCTATGAACCCTCCAAATAATCCAGGCCACAAAACGCTTGAGTGTTTCTAATAGGGAATCTGTTGCCTGGAGTAGTTTGGAGAATTCATAGATCTCCAGTAAGGGCCCTCAAATGTTTTAAAACTACGGGTGTAAGTGTGCTTATTGATAATAAAACTGTTTATGTAAGATGTAAATGTGTGAGGTTTTTATATCACGGGGATATTTTTGCTTAGCCTAATGGAGGGGTAAATTTTGTGTTGGTAAGTCTGGAGCAACTGATTCCTCCAAACTATTCCAAGCAACTGAACACCATTACTTTTGCTATTCTGGTCCTGTTTCCTAGCATACTTTGGAGGAATCAGGGCACTCCAATGTAGGTACGGTACAAAAAAAGAATTACCACCTTAAAGAAAGATTTTAATGTAAGAAATATGGGCTAAGAAACGTGAGGAAAACATTCATGAGAAGTTTGCATTTTTTTATTTGTTTTTTCATTTGAAGTTTGGAATTAGATAAACCTGAGCGATATGACTTTGAACGATCTTGAGAATGATATTTAATTAAGGGGAGATTATATTTTTGGTTAATTGTAAGGCTGTTGAATCCTCCAAACTATGCCAGGAAACAGGTGTTTTTATTACTAACATTAAATACGTCTGTTGTGAGATTACTGTTATTTTATTTGATTGATTGATTTAGTGTGTGTGTGTGTGTGTGTGTGTGTTTGTGTGATTGTGTGTGTGTGTGTGTGTGTGATTGAGAAAGTGGGGGAGAGAGGGAGAGGGGCGGAGAGGGGATTTGAGAAGTAGAAATGCATGGAGGGAGAGGGAGTGAAAGAAGGTTTACTGAGCCGAAGAGAGAAAGGAGAAGAGAGGAGGGAGAAGAGAGAAGAGAGGAGGGAGAAGGGAGAAGAGAGAAGAGAGGAGGGGGAAGGGAGAAGGGAGAAGAGAGAAGGGGGAAGAGAGAAGGGAGGGGCCAAAAGTGTAGTGTAGGCAGACTGTAAGAGTGAATGAGTAAAGGTGAGGAGGACAGTGCAAGGGGTGCATCTCAGAGGGGACACACACACACACACACACACACACACACACACACACACACACACACATATATATACAGGCAGAGCAGAGCAGAGGAGAGAGGAATAATTACAGGAGGAAGTGAGTAGTGAAGGGAAGAAATAGCCTGGTAATGAGAAGATGTAGGCCTATACAGTATAAACAAGAACATGAAGGAAAACCCTTAATGATTCAAGTGAACCCCCTCTCGGTTGAACCTCTTAAATATTGGTTGAACCCCTTTTAAGAAGTGGGGGGGGGGGTTGGGGGGTGCAGGAGTAAGGAGACAGGCTTGGGGGGTTATGGGTGGGTGCGGGAATAAGGGACAGGCTTTCTACCACCACCCCCCACCACCCCAAGCCTGTCCCCCTACTCCCGCACCCCCAACCCCACCCCCTAAGCCTGTCCCCTAATTGCCACACCCTCTTGTATAACTTCAGGTGTTTGTTTGTTTATTGGCTAATGTTATTTATTTCACCTAAGATTTTGTTTCTGGATTTTTTTTAGTATTATTATTTATTTATTTTTGTTTTTGTACTTTCCCATAAGTAGATTATATTAAATCCGATTGGCCCGATGCGTATAAGAGCGAGAAAAACGTCAGCTTATAAACTAAATGTAGCTGTGGTGGTGAAAGTTTGTTTACCATTAGTTAGTTATTTGACACACCATCACATACCTATCCTACCTACCTACCTACCTACCTACCCACCTACCCACCTACCCACCTACCTACCTACCTACCTACCTACCTACCTACCTACCTACCTACCTACCTACCTACCTACCTACCTACCCACCTACCTACCTACCTACCTACCTACCTATCCTACCCACCTACCTACCCACCTACCTACCTACCCACCTACCTACCTACCTACCTACCTACCTACCTACCTACCTACCTACCTACCCACCTACCTACCCACCTACCCACTGTTGCTGCCCCGGGAACCATGTAAAAAGTGGAGTTAAAAGTCGTGGCCAGAATATTGTTGATATATTCTGGTTAATAGTTAGAGGGATAGGCTTAATACACTTTTGGTACGTAGGCTATGTACAGGAGAGAGAGAGAGAGAGAGTGAGAGAGGGGGGGAAAGAGAGAGAGAGTGAGAGGGGGGGAAAGAGAGAGAGAGTGAGAGAGGGAGGTGGCGAAAAAGAGGAGAGAGTGAGAGAGGGAGGTGGGGAAAGAGAGGAGAGAGAGAGAGAGAGAGAGTATATCACAGGTAAAACTTATTATCCCCTCATTAATGAATAATAATAATAATAATAATAACAACAGAGACCCTTTGTATAGGGAAAATATGCCTATATAGCCTATAGGCCTATGCTTCGTATGACTATAACCCATTAATTAATACAAACTTAATTTTCCCCACAGAATATATTATTATACATTATACATATAAATGATTGACGGGAAGCCAATAATATACAATACAGTACCTCTTTGTTCGTGATTCCGATATAATTATGACTGAAGGATAAATAACTAATGTGATATATCTTTTCTATTTTAATAATAATAATATATAGGTACAAAATAATATAATATAACATGGTAACAAAGACAGTTTTAAGTTTGGTAAGACTGAAGATGTCTGACGAACAAACATTCTTTCCAACTTGGCAACATCTTTTCAAGTATTGGTGACAAGATAAGTGTGTGTGTGTGTGTGTGTGTGTATGTGTGTGTGTGTGTGTGTGTGTGTGTGTGTGTGTGTGTGTGTGTGTGTGTGTCATAATCAGCTTCCAATTGTGTGTGTAGGTAACTGAGGAAGGGAGGACATTAATATTGGTCTAGGCCTATGCTTACTTGATGAGTGTGTGTATGTCTGTGTGTGTGTATGTGTGCATAGTTGAAATGGTTGGATCTTGATCAAATTGTGCTTTATTCATTCACCCACTGTCTGCTCGTGTGTTGGACTCGTGATCAAAACCTCATACCCTCCAGGAAAAGACTTATATTGAGGTTAGAAAAAGACTTATTTAAAGGTTGAGAAAAGACTTATTTAGAGGTTAGGAAAAGACTTATTTAGAGGTTAGGAAAAGACTTATTTAAAGGTTGAGAAAAGACTTATTTAGAGGTTAGGAAAAGACTTATATAGAGGTTAGGAAAAGACTTATTTAGAGGTTAGGAAAAGACTTATTTAGAGGTTACGAAAAGACTTATATAGAGGTTAGGAAAAGACTTATTTAGAGGTTACGAAAAGACTTATATAGAGGTTAGGAAAAGACTTATATAGAGGTCGTGGTGTTTGAGCTATGGGTAAAGGGGTTATAACAACTTAGAAGTCGTGGTGTTTGAGTTATGGGTTATACTCTTAGACCTTGGTTAAGAATGACATAGTTTGGAGGAATCACAGACCTTCCACTTCACCAAAAAGAGAGTCTTCCCTAAAGGCTGGAGCCACTCACACACCACATAGGTTAAAGGGGACAGTAAAGAGACAACAACTGCTCACTTTTCTGTTAAAATCCCTTACAGTCTTGAGTGGGCCGCGAACCTGAATCTGCCCAAGGCCGATATGGACGAGTGGAAAGTGAACCGGCCAGCAGCAGAGTGTGTGTGTGTGTGTGTACAGAGAATATATATAGGCTATAAGGCCTAGGGGTGTATGTGTGTCAGTGTGAGGGGACGTGTGTGTGTGTGTGTAAGAGGAATAGCCTATAGAGATAGAGGTATATGTTTGTGTGAGGGAATAGTGGGATGTGTAGCCTATGCGTGAGCGTGTGTGTGTGTATGTGTGTGTGCGTGCATCCCTGTCTCTGTTTGTGCCGTGTGCAAGTGTAGGCCTATGTACTTTGTTGTTAGCAATATTCAGAAGAAATTGTATAGGTTACTGATTGTTCTGTGGTCAATAAACTTAAAAAAAAAAAAAAAAAAAACTTTGTGAATCTGTGTGAGTGTGTGTTTGTCTGTGCATGCATGTTTATCTGTGTGTGTGTGTCTGTCCGTTCGTGCCTGTCCCTGTCTGTGCATGCATGTGTGTGTGTCTGTCATTGTCTGTCCCTGTCTGTGCATGTGTGTGTGTGTGTGTGTGACAGGTAGGCTACAGGGGTGACTGGAGTGAAGGAATCATCTTGCATGCCCTGGTGTGACGCGGGACAAAAACAGAGAAAAGGAAAAGGAAACACTAGACTAGCGGCTCACGAGGGAACAAAGAGAGAGGAGGGGATTGAAAAAGTGCGGCGGGTGCAAAGGGATGGGGGAGAGAGAGAGAGAGAGAGACAGGGAGAGAGGGAGAGCGAAAGAAAAGATTAAAAAACGAGACAGAAAGTGAGGATGAAAGCCTAAGACAATATCGAGAACGGGAAAAAAAATATCCCTGGTGAAGTGAAGAAACGAAAGGAAAGATTTTATCAACTCTGAAGCGCCCCGTGTGTCTTCCTCCTGAAGGCAAGACAAAAGAAATGTTATAAAATGAATTAATGTAATCCTGGAAGGGGGGCGAGTTGGGGGAGAGGAGTGGTGGGGAGGGGAGGGGGAGGTATAGAAGGGGATTGTGTTGGGGTGTTGGGGTTAGAGAGAGAGGGAGGAGGGGGGCGGGCATTGGGGTTCGGATTAGATGGGGGAGGGGGAATGGGGAGAGGTAGAAGGGGATCTAAGGAGGTGGGTTGGGGTTGGGAGGGGGGTATCTGGAGAGGGGAGAGGGGGTCAGAAGGAAGGGGTTATCTGAGAGTGGTAGGGTTGCATTTTTAAGAGAAATTGTCTGTATGTATGTGTAGTGGATTCATTTGACACTAGGCTACCTTAACTACCTTATGAGTTAACCTATAAGGACAGTAACTATAAGAACAATAACTATAAGGACAGTAACTAGATCTACACAGTCACAATAAAAAAAATATAAATACATAGATGCAATACAAAAACATACAGTTAGGCTATTCTCCAGTTACCTCTATCTTCATTTTCGTTTCATTATTATACTGGTGAACGATATAAAGTTTATTATTAAAGGGGTATCATAAATATATATCATTTTTGAAAACTAGAAGCATCTGATTCCCCCCCCCCCAAAAAAAAAAAAAATGCTCCAAGTAAAAAAAAAAAAAATGTTACGTTAATTTAGTAAGATTTTAGTTGACTGATTTTTCCACTTGTTCAATCCCTTCAAAAAATATTAATCTACACAATTTTTTTTTTTTTTTTTTTTTTTTTTTCAGACACGGGACATAGGCTTTCTCAAATCCCGTTACCGTGGTCCAGGTCATTACACACACACACACAGACACACACACAATCACACACACACACACACACACACACACACACACACACACACACACACACAATCACACACAAACACACACACAATCACACACAAACACTGAAGCGTTTTGTGGCCTGGATTATTTGGAGGGTTCATAGAGCTCCAGTAAGGGCCCTCAAATGTTTTAAAACTACGGGTGTTACTTCCCCCTCAATCAGACCTCGACTTCCCTATCGTAATTTCCGTGGTAAAATGAGTAGCAGTAATTCCAGCGGTGTAACCCAGTACCCTAGTGTCCCCCCCCCTCCCCTACCCCTCCCCCAGTATGGGTGTTGCTGTTTGAATATCCTTTGTATTCCTTTGTATTCCTTCCCTTTCCTCGTCCACAACTCATCTCCTCTTCCCTCCCCTGCCAACCTCATTTCTGTTTACATTTTTACTCGCCCCTTTCACCCTTTGTCGCCTCGTACTGTGTTGTCTCTTCCTCTTCTTCCTTCCAGGCCTACCCTCGCTTCCTCCCCCTCCTCTCCTCGTACCACTTCCTCACCACCTCCTCCTCTCCTCATCTCCTCCCCTCCTCTCCTCTCCTCCTCTCCTCCTCCCACTCTTCTCCCCTCCTCTCCTCCTCTCTTCCTTACCTCCTCTTCCTCCCACTCTTCTCCCACCCTCCTACCCCTCCCCCACCACACATCCATCCCCCCACCCCAGCCCACCCCATCCCATTCCAGTTCTCAATAGCGTCGTTAATAGCGGTGTTGGGTTGGTCTAACTAAAATGAATTCCCAAGAGCGAGGGATGTGTTGCAGGCCACAGATACTAACGGTGCCTCTCTCTAAGCTATGCAACGCTAAAATACTCCCCCCTCCTCGGTAGAAGAACGAATTGGAGGAATAATTATGTTTCGTAGCGTAATATAGAGGAACCAGAATGACCTCCTCCGCCTGATTCCTCAAGATAACAAATTTAACCACACCCTTTTAACGTCTTAATAATGTGTTGCTGTAACTCTCTATATATAAGCTATGCAAGACGACAGACAATATTTCCTCCTCCTCTGTCCTATATAAAAATGAGTTGAGGGATAAGTTTGTTTCCTAGTGTACCGTAGTGTAAAGGAATCATAATGCCTCCCAATTTAACCACACCCTGTTACCGCCTTTAAGTGGAGGGGTATACTTTTAGTACATTGGAGTGCCTTGATTCCTCCAAAATATGCCAGGAAACAGGACCAGATGGACAAACATAAAGGCGTCCTGTTGCTTGGAATAGATTAGAGGAATCAGTTGCTCCAGATTTGCCAACACTGTACTTCCCTTTAATGATGAGCGGTTGTAGACATAAAAATAATTGAAATTGAACAGCTGTGTGTGGGCACGTGTTGAACAAAAGATGGATGTAAGGACAGGGAGGGAGGGGAGGGGACATGAGGGGAGGTAAGTACGTGAGAGAGAGAGAGAGAGAGGAGCGAGGGGAACAAAAGAGAAGTGAGGGAGGGTGCAGAGGGTAGTGAGGGGAAAATAATAGAAGAGGAGGGAGGAGGCTGAAGGGAAAATAAAGGGGGGAAAAGATGGAGGAAGTAGTGAGGGGAACAGAAGGAAGATAGGGTAGTGAGGGGAACAGAAAGGGGAGAGGGTATTGAGGGGAGGGGAAGAGATAAGAAAAGAAGAGTGAGGGTAGTGAGGGGAATATGAAAGGGGAGAGGGGTGGAGTCGGCTATATAGGGAGCACAGTGTATATAGGCCTACTTAGTATAAATATTTCTCTTCTTGTCTGTATATGTCTCCTGGTGTTTTGTTTACAGTTGTCTTTTAATGGGAGAGTATAATAGAGACATTTTTAGAGATTATGATTCATCCAAACTATTCCAAGCAACAAAACACCATAATATTTGTCCATCTGATTCTGTTTCCTGGCATACTTTGGAGGAATCAAGGCACTGTAATGTATGTACCAAAGGTATACTCTCCCCTTAAGGGTTTGTCGTAGCTTCGTTTTTTTTTTTTTGTTGTTGTGAAAGTTGCTGTCCTGAACTTTCCATTCCTGATTTTGAAGTTCCCTACCGCCACGAGGTTAAAAGTTTTAGGACATATTTTGTTTGTGTGTGTGTGTGTGTGTGTGTGTGTGTGTGTGTGTGTGTCCTTGGTGTACACATTCTCTCACCCTAAAACCCTAAACTCTCATTCCCACTCACATTCTCTCACCCTAAAACCCTAAACTCTCATTCCCACTCACATTCTCTCACACTC